>QVRM01000593.1:65000-90658 GCA_003439945.1 Dermanyssus gallinae | reverse complement strand
GTACGGCCACTACACGATGAGACGTGCAACAACGGCTCAACACACACACACACACACAAATACACACACCTGACAGACGGAGAACAACAGTGCGCGGGGTGACGAGAACGCTAACACATCTTAGCTGGCAGCAGTACAATTTACCACACGCTAAACTACTGCAGTGCACCTCAGTGAAGCGTCAGCTAAGCAGCAGCCGAAGTTCTACACAACAAGCGATAACAACAATAACGGCAACAACAACAACGACAACGACGATAACAGAAGCAACAACAACAACAACGGCAGCAGTAACAGCGACGATAACAGAACAACAACAACGACAGGAGCAACAGCGACAATAACAGAAGCAACAACAACAGCAACAACAACAACAACGACAGGAGCAACAGCGACAATAACAGAAGCAACAACAACAGGGACAGCAGCAGCAACAACAACAGCGACAGCAGCAACAACAGCGACGATAAGAAAAGCAACAACAACAACAACAACGGCGGCAGCAGCGACGATAACACAAGCAACAACAACAACAACAACAATAACGACGGCAACACTCAAAGAAAATCCAATAGAAGCCGAAACCGAGAAGCGCCGAACAACGATTCTGCTCGCGCCCATCGGGCGTCTCTATACGGGGGCGGGCGCGCCTCAAGACGGCGCCCAACAACGCGTAGCAATGCACACGAGAAGTAAGGACTTCCTGCGCGAAGTCGTTGCCGCCGCCGCCGCTCTGGGGGTCGCGTCGTGGTGCTTTAGCAGCTCGTGGAGAAAGCAGAAGCACCGCTGAGGCGTGTAGATCTGTAGCCAGCAATCAGGCCGGGCGGAGGACGGTGATGTTCCTGGTGGGTGGTGATGGTGGTGATGACGATGATAATACCGATGGTGGTAATGGTGATGATGATGAGGCTGGTGGTAATGATGGTGATGATGATGATGATACTGGTGGTAATGATGCTGCTGCTGTTGATGATGATGATGACGATGATGAGAAGTTGCCGGTCCAGGTCGCTTTTCCTAATCCTCGTCGTCCTTCGGGTGCAAATTGCACGAATTACCACCCCTCGCTCCCTTGACACCTCGACATTGCGACTCCTCGACGCGCTCGAGATGCTGCGGTCCTCGGTCGGCGTAAGCGTGCGGGCCTTCGTGCAATTACTGGACCGCCCGTCCAGCCTCCCTCCCGCCCCGCCCCACACAGACTCACCTTGTCTGCCTGTCGGCCCGTCTGCCCTCTGCCTAGTCTAGTCTACTTACTCAGCAGCGCTTACAGTTCGTCGTCCGAGACTGTCCGAGATGTCTGCCTCATTACCATAACTAAGCAAAGCAACCAGTCAGTCAATTACAGATAATTCTTAGTCACCAGCTCCTTGTTGTTGCCGCCACCGCCGCGCTGCCGGGTCCGTTGATGTATTTTGTGCAAGAAGCGGCAAAAGCGTTTTGGTGGCTTCCTGAGTTCCCCACACATCAATACGCACTCACATCTACAGACAACGGGTGAACGAATAATAGGTAACCGAGTTTATTGGCAGCTAGACTATCGAGTTGGATCAAGACGAGTCCACCTTCTTCAGACAGAGTTTTCTCTTATTATTCTCTCTCTCTCTCCTCTCTATATATATATATATATATATATATATATCTGTCGCCCTAAATATTCATTTCGCAGGTGCTGTATTATCACGCTTCGTGATAAGTGCATGTATCTTTTTCGCTCCTTAAATATATATATATATATATATCAGCCGCCCGTAAATATTAATTCGCAATTGCTGGATCTCGCTTCATGATAAGTGTAGGTATCTTTTTCGCTCCTCATATATATGACTGCGAAAAATTTGAATTTCACTTTACTAACACTTACAATGAGATATGTCCATATATCATACTAAAATGAAAAAGAAAATTAAGCAACTCATTGTTAATAACTGGCCAAGTAACTCATTGTTAATAATCTAACGTGGCACAGTAATAGTAACAAGCGCGTGCATGTCAACATCAACTCTTGTCTGGTCGAAATCGCATAACGGAACCGGCTGAGCTGACCTAAATGAAGTGCTTTACTATGACATGCGACGAATACGCTACTCATCACTTTCTTTCTCTCCCCTATATATATATTCAACCGTTAACATAAGTGTTTGTGTTGTGTGCCACACTATAATTACTATCAACCTTTCTGACTGTCTTCTTTCACATCAGTATGACATATGCACATACAGGATGCGCAATGATCAAACGCTCTTACGCAAAATTCACTACAAGGCCCGAGTACCCGAAAGTGAAGTGAAAATCTCGCATTAGCGGAGGTTTATTCTACAAAACGCTTTAATGTTTACATGATTCGAGGACACCACGTGGCATTGTACGGTAGCAATCAAGTTCTATTGCAAAAACATGCGGATGCGGCTCGCGACACAACTTGGTGCATAGCCCCGCAGCACTGGCAATACGGTTCGCCAAAATCCCCGACATCAGAAACATTTGAGACTTGTTCAGGATGACAGGGGACGCTCTGATAGGCTCACACTCGTTCTATATCAAGGAGCAAGGTCATGATGTGGGCTCAAGGAATGGTGAGCACTAACTTGGCACACTGCTGACTGCAATGTCGACCACCCAGCCCGGATATGCTGTCGTCTTCGCCAAAGTAAACAAAGATGCAAAATACTTGTGGTCATTAGACCGGATAGGACCATTAGATTTACCAATTACCCTTATAGCTTCAATGTGGTCCCGATTCTCCTGCGGCTAACTTTGTTAAGTGCTGCGTGCAATTCTTTTGTAAGTGCGCGGATTAATTATGGACTGCAGAAATCTTCTTTTTATCCATGTATCTTCCTTGACCTTCAGAGGAGAAACGACGCGACAACTGTGGGCTTCATGGCCCACACTGTAGTCATAGAATTTTTTTTTGTATTTTGTCCAATGCAGAGCGGCACATATTTTAGACGACATCACTCTAGATGCATCAACGTTACGACACTACAAAACTAATAGGTTAGCTGCAACAGTGAAACTACAGACAGTTATTGATAATCATATGTGCACTAGACGCATGTACGATTATAAATTTTTAAGCAAGTGTTGCAATAGTGAGGCGGACCCCGGAGTAGGTTTTCCTCGACCCAAACGCCGTCGCCTTCCTAGCTCTACTAATGATCCTGATGACCTTGCGGGTAAACTATTTCAATCCTCTCAGCAATCAGTCGGAAACTTGTACAAGTCAGTCAGTCGCAATCCGCTCAGCAGCGATGATCAATGTTGAAAGCTCGAAACCAACATTAGCGTGACAAACATTGACACGACGCGTCTCTGGGGAAATTGTCGGATAAGGGCCAGACAACCGACCTGCGATCCAACCCCAAGCGAACACGTCGGTGACCGTTTGCCTCTAGGCGTGACCTTTCTTGCACGATGATTATGATTACGCTACCGGTACCATAATAAAGATGTACGGCAGCGACGACGATTCTGAGACTGAATATGAAACTGTCCAGACCGACCGTTCGAGCTCTACCGTCTAATTGACAAGGCGGCGTTGTGCAAAACCACCCCAACCCAACCCAAGCCCAACATCAGCGTCGTTTTTGGCGCCGGCGGTGTCCGCGATGTTTATGGCGGAAGGGTCGAGCGTGAACGAAGCGAGAGAAAAATTACGAGGCCAGACAGGCACACGTGCCCTCGCTCTCCTGGAGGGGGTGCGCCAATGTGCCGGGTGGGTCGTTTTGATCATCTTGGTGGCAGCGGCAACTTTAGTAGGTAGGTCGCACCAACAAGCCCGAGGACATAACCGTGCGAGCGGAACAAGACTGCAACTCCAGACTCCATCCAGACAATCGCTCACCCAGGCCAGCCAGACGCCCATCAAATTCCGCCGTTGCGGCCACCGCCCGATAAGCGGTGGCACGTGACGTTGGCCACTCGTGACTCTCTTCTCGGGCGTCCACGCCGTCTACAGACCCTTGGCCCCTGGTCGGTCAGCCGGTCGGTCAATTCGCCGGGCGGTCATTCCGCTACCGCCGCCGCCGCCATTTCTTTCCTGGCTAGGCCACGTGACCATCGAGCGAACTGGAGCCAAGACCAGGGCCAGGACAACGACAACCATGATGGTGGTGGTGGTAGTGATGGTCATGCTGCTGCTGTTGGTTAGTGGTGGTCATGCTGCTGCTGCTGGTTAGTGATGGTGACGAGGACAAGCAACGCTCGAACACTCGAACAGACGAGAAACTGTCCGCTCAATGGCGTTCTAAGTGTGTGGCCCCACCCAACGAAACGATCAGCGGTGCCACCCTTGTCGGTGCTATGCGGGGACTCGCCCGAATTATGATCGCTAGGTCGATCCACCCCTTCGGAGGAACCAAACGACGACGACGACAACTACAATGACGACGATGATGATGATGATGGGGGAGATGATGATAATGATGACCACAACGAAGCCGCTTCACGTCCAGTGTTCGTGTGTTCCGGAGGACGACCTCCGACCGATCAGCGAGCGTGATAGCTTGCGTCGTCAATCATAAATCGCGAGCAAATTTAACGATAACGCGTGCCGATAATACCGGACACGCTGCTGTAAACTATTTTGACAGATATAACAAGGCAGATGATATATATTTATGTATATACTGAATAAATATATGTGGGTGCGTGAGTGTGTAGTGCCGTCAAACATTTGCGAAGACAGCTAAGAGAATACGCCCAACAGGCCCACGCTCGCTCGGTCCTACAATCCTCTATGCTGCTGCAACACTGCTACTGCTGAACACTGGGATCAACGTAGACGTCGCGTTGTTCTACTAGAGACACCTTTGCAACGACGTCGTTACTGCAGCGCAGTACGATACTCATTCATTCATTTGTTAATCACCTTTGTTAGGTATATAGTCAAATATTATACATAAAAACACGGTCACTGAGCCAGCCTGGCCAGTGATTCAACTCTGGGGCACTCCCCCGCATGATATCTCCCACAAGCTCTCCCACACCTGTTACAGATACATTCTTCTGTCGGCTCATGGTACCCTTGAGTTTTACAGAGAACATGGTGGAAGCCATGCACTGCATAGCGTACTACCACACTTCGGTTGGTGCGATGCAGTCCCTTCCACGCATTGTTTGTCATTGCACCCGTACTAAAGAAGTCGGGGTCCACGTCTGACAATCTCACCTCCCACTGACAGATAAAGTCCCTGTAGGCCTGTGTTTCCGGCAACCGGAACTGGCGTTGCAGGTCTTCTATGAAGAGCGGGGTACCGGCGAGTAAATAGACCAGTCGATTGCGGCATGACGTGTGGAGGCCGAGCACTCGCTTGAGAAAGGTGGGTTTCACTCGATCAAGCCTCGCGAGCTGGGCCACGCTCAAGTTCTCCCAGATAAGCTGTATGCCGTAGGATGCCGTGGGCGCGATCTTAAGGTTGAAAAGTTTTAGCGCCGTGTTAAGGGAGAGAAGCGTGGGTTTCTCAATTCCGACGCCTGCTACGAGGGCTTTTCTGACCCTCTCGGCGATGTGCTCCGTAAGCGACGTACCGGAGGTCGGGAGAGAGAGGCCAAGATACGGAAAGTTGTTGACATACTCCAGTGGTGTGGAGTACAACCGTAGCTCATCGCTGGCCGCAAGTCGACCAGCTTTACGGAACTTCATGGCCTTGGTCTTGCCGATGTTGATCTCGAGATCAACATCGGCAGTACGATACTAGACAGTAGATAGCCTAGCTATATAGAATCTGCGCTCCACTACAGCTTTATCACTATCATCGCTTAACCGGCATCGCAGGCTTCCTGCCGGACATTGAAAATTGCCAAAAACGAGGAATTGAGATCTATGTTGCTCGACACACACACACACACACAAACCGCACCGACCGTAGGAGAACTGACGGCATTGCAGTTAGTGAACAAGAGAGAGATTGACATTGTTGAGTCGCAATCGAGGAATGATCGCGGTGTAATGAGACAGGCCGGCGAGGCAACGCGATACCGATGTGGCAGAGGAGTCGGATAAATAATAAAACCTACCGTCGTGGTGGTCAACACTCGTGCTTTTTTTCCGATCAACTCAGTGAGGTACACACACACACACATGTATAAATATATATATAAACCTATCCTTGAATTCCCTCACGCAACTTTCAGGTATATCACGAAAGGGACATTTTGTGGGGTGCACGCACCCCTCCTCTTCCGAAGGCACCGTCCCCTTCAAATTAATTCATTTAGGTGCACATAATGACCAATCAACTGTGCAAATTCTACAAGTCTACTGGTCGCCTTCGTTAGGCTTGCGTCAACTGTCACCCTGGTGCTGCACCTGTTCAGGTTCGCCTAAATCGACATTGGGATCCCGGCCCTAAAGATTCCATCAAATGAAGCTCCTGAAAAGGTCAGCCACGAAGCCAATAGTAGAACGTTCTTCCGCAGCACAGGTTTAACGTTGCCTGCTGGTCAAGTTTAATTGTATTTAAAAATTAAATACAAAAAAATACCCGCCCGTGACAACGCCAAAGAAAACATGACGTCTCGTTTCCCCTGCGCCAACATTGACACCACGGAGTATGATATCCAGCGGAACAGCATGAGAATAAAACGAGGCGTGTTCAAAAAGTATCGCGACTTTTGTGTTTTTTCAAAAATTATTCATTTATTCATGAATATCTATTTTGTCCCCTTCAAAGTAATCCCCATGAGATATTATACACTTGTGCCAAAGGTTTTTCCAATCTTCGAAGCACTTCAAAAAACCATTTTTTTTAATCTTGTTCAGCTCCTCCTTCGATGCCGTCTTTATCTCGTCAAGCGTAGCGTAACGTCGTCCTTTCATGGGCCTCTTCAGTTTAGGGAACAAGAAAAAGTCACAGGGGGCCAGATCTGGGGAATACGGTGGCTGCGGCATCATTAGTGTGTTGTTTTTGGCCAAAAACTCGCGCACAAGCAACGATGTATGAGCAGGGGTGTTATCGTGGTGCAAAAGCCAATTTTTGTTCTTCCACAAATCCGGGCGTTTCTGGCGGATTGCTTCGCGCAAATTGCGCATAACTTGCAGGTAATATTCCTTATTGACCGTTCTACCATGTGGCAAGAACTCATGATGCACCACGCCCCTGCAATCGAAGAAAACTGTCAGCAAAACTTTCACATTCGACCGAACTTGGCGCGCTTTTTTCGGTCTTGGTTCGTGCGGCAGCTTCCATTGAGATGATTGAGCTTTGGTTTCCACGTCATAACCATAAACCCACGATTCGTCACCAGTTATGACCCTCTGGAGCAAATTTGGGTCGTCGCGGACAGAGTCCAACATCTCATTAGCAATGTTCATGCGATGCTGTTTTTGGTCGCAATTAAGCAATTTTGATACGAATTTCGCGGCGACCCGTCTCATGCCCAAATCATTGATAAAAATCGAATGGCACGAGCCAATCGATATGTTTAGGTCCTCAGCAACTTCTCTAACGGTGATTCGACGATTGGCCAATACCATTTTCTCCACTTCATTAATTTTTTCGTCTGTTGTTGAAGTGCTCGGGCGTCCGGCACGCTCTTCGTCGTTCACATCTTCTCGGCCTTCTGAGAACATTTTGTACCACCGATAAACGTTGCTTCGGTCCAAGGTAGCTTCTCCGTATGCCACAGTCAACATTCGGAATGCATCCGCGCACTTAATTTCGTTTTTCACACAAAATTTGATACAGGTTCTTTGATCCATTTTTTTGAATAGGTAAAAATCGAAGACGATCCAAAACACGTGCAAGCAAAGCAGCTGTCAACAATTAAGTGAACATTCAAAATGGCCGAGCTTGTCGGCATAAGTGAGAGACATGAGTACCAACATAACGCCACAAAAAATCGAAATTCGAATATACGTAACCCGCGAAAATTCAAAAGTCGCGATACTTTTTGAACACACCTCGTAAATGTGCCTAGACAAGACTGCGCCACTGCCCGAAGATTTAAGACGCCTTGACTGGACAGAGTGACTGGGCCTTGCACCGGGACAGACGTGCGCCAAAAACAAGCGTCTGGCTTCCGCAGAAGAACGCAAAACTATCGGAGGATATGTGGCACATACTTTGAAACAGCGAAGGGACATGCAAAGAAACGACGTCTCCAGAAAGGTGTAGGAAGAGGTGAAGCATTCAAAAGTAAGAACACCCGCTTCGTCAGAAATTGAAATACCCACTCCGATGAGTGAGTTTTGACGGAAAGCTGGGCTCAGAGTTGTTTAACCTTGTGGCGGTAGCTTCAATGGGCGGTAAAATTGTGGCTGTCTATGACAGAACGCATTGGAGTCGAAGCGGAGCCAAAAAAGGGCCTCAGGGAGTCTAGCAGGGAGATTTTAACGTGAAGTTGGTCAAATATTGTTCAGAAAAAAATGAAAAGCATTCGCTAACACTATTAACAACAGAGCTAATTAACACCCTAGTTAGTTAGTGAACTAGGCATGCTTACATTCCAATGTCGGCGATTGACATTTTTGTTTCTGACGGAAACGCCACGATCCTAATCGATGTAGAAGTTTTTTGAACACACAATTTTGAAGTGAGCAGAGAACTTAGAGCGCACATACCCATGGCGCGCTAGTTTCTTTGCCTGTACGTATTATATAAATATACGCTTTTTTGTGACTTCTCTCATACTTGCACTATTCGTATATGTTTTGGGATGCTCTCATTAATTTTTACATTTCGTGTATACTTAAACGAAAGGTTAAAGATTGCCAACTTGCTGCGCACGTCAGTCAAACCTGGCTGATTGATCCAAAGTCCGACTTTGAGCATCAGGAACAGCGGAATTTCTCCTGCTAACTAATGAGGCACATCTCCGGAATAAAATAGGAAGCGAGATTTTTAAAAATGAATAGAAAATAGCAACACTACGCTGAGCACCCGCAGTTTAGCAAGACACCAAAACGACAGATAATACTCCCTTTCCCACTGTATGACTTTCCAGCTCGCTTGACTCAATGTGTCGTTCAAGAAATGGCACAGTTGAAAGGTTTGCTACGCAAGATTGTTTTCCTAATTAGACATGATAAAAGGCATATGGGTAACGCTGATATATGTTCCGGTCTGAAAAATGTGATCAACAGTAATCTGTATTTTTGAGCTTAAGATTAGCCTAGAGTTGTCGTGTTTAGTATTCTACCAATGATTTATTCTTAAGCGGAAAGCCAAAGTCAAACAGACCAGACGGGAGATTGGAGGTTTGGGCGTTTTTTATTGCCTGCACGTTTGGTCTGGTCCTGCATCTGACAGTCGCCACGTGTACACCAGTTGCACACATAGTGCATGGATATGTCCATTTGGTATGCTTAAACACCGTCTTTCACGATGAGTACAGGACGTTGTACACCTGCCGGGTCTACCGGCAGAGGTGTGCCAAGTATCATGCAGTGAACTGTGAAGCACGGAAGCACAAATTTTTGCACTACTTCTCTTGGTAAAGTTTTCGGGCTGACCCTCAGCCAAGATTTAACGTCCACAGAACTGTTTTTTACATTGCTTCGTAGACGGATCCCCATAAATACAAATGTGCAACGGTGGGGCTCGAACCCGCGCACTTATGTGTCTCTTCCGGTTGCGAGGCGGAGACTGAATCCACCACGCCACCGGGCTCGACACTACTTCTCTTGGTGGAAGGCTCAAAACAAATAAACTTCTGTGACTAAGGCAACTGTATAATACATGAATTGTCTGCTATATTCAATTAAGTAGACCAAACAGCGCCGGATTGAATAATTATGCACAAATTAAGTTTTTATTTTACTTTATTGACGTTTAGTTATAAAAATGCAGAACGCTCGTAGCAGATATTCTGAGAAGAGCTGCGAAGGAATCGAACGCACGTCCCGCCAATGTCAAGTATATATATTTATATATATATATATATATATATATATATACGGAGTTTTGGTACAGACGTAGCCGCCAACTTGAACTTTATCAACACTAGAGAGCTCGTCGAACCGTCGACCTCTCTTCTTTCTAGCGTTATCTGATCGGAGACTAGCAAAAGAGGGAAAGTGTTACCTTTGCTGTCGTTTCGTAGATCGTGCCTACTGCAATGAATAGATGCTGAATGAACAAAATATTATTTTTATTATTATTATTATTATTAGATTTGATCTAGCTTTCCCTACTTGTAGCGGCAGTAGTAATACAACATTTGTTCGGCGTCACCCGACACCGCTCGCACCGAAAGCGAGCCGAGACGAGAAAGTTCCCAGTTGAAAGCAACTGATTTGCAACGAACGAAAGTGAGAATAGGAAGGGAAAGAGGAGGAGGAGGAGGTGGGATGACAGAAAACGAGGCAGATAAAATTGAGATGGCTCTCGCAGTTGCTCGGCCGCTGTCGACACTGTCACATGCCAACGTCAACGGGGTGAACTTTGTTAGTTAGTTTAGGTAGTTAGATAGGTAGGTAGGTATATAGGTAGGCAGCTATGGAAAATAGCGGAACGCAACAACTTAATGAAGATGACATACGGCTGAGGGAGCTGGGTGCCTCACTCGAATGGCTCTGACGCATGAAGCCTTGGCGCTACCATGGCGCTTTCGACAGCAGAAGGCTCGCAAGAGATAGGGGTAGACGAGCCTTAGTAGTAGTAGCTGTTGTTGTTGTAGTTGTAGCAGTAGTTGTCGAATAGTAGTTGAAGTTTAGACAGTAGCAGCCGTTGCACTTCTAGTACTCCTAGCTGATGAACTGAGGTGAGATGAGGTGATGTGAGGTCAGACAGATCAACGAGACACCCACTCACCCACCGGGCGTGCTGGCTGGCGGTACGGACGAGATGACGGACTCCTGGTCAAGCGGCTTCAAGCAGAATAGAACCTAACAGAGCAGCAGCAACAACAACAGCAACCGAAGCAGCAGCAGCAGCAGCAGCAATGCGGTAGCGGCTGCGGCAACCTCAGGCACACCAACCAACCAACCAATCAGAGGGAATAGGGCTGCTGCTAGGACAACGCCAGCGGCAGTCAGGAAGGATCCCAATGAGAAGGAGATACTATGAGGCCAACAGGACAGGCCTCGTCGTCGTCGTCATCGTCGTTGTCAGGTCACTCCCATCGTGGATCGAGCAGGACGGCAGAACAGCCGTTCATTTCACTAGCGGATTATGAGGTGGACCGACCCAAGCGTTGTCTCGCTGTCTTGGTCACTCTCGATTGCGACCTCCCTCTCTCTCTTTCTCTCACTCTCCCGTTTCTCTCTCTCTCTCTCTCATTCGGTCTCTGCTTGACTGGCCTGAGGCTTCAATGTGAGCGTGTGCCCGAGTATGTGTATGGTGGTGCTCGTCAAGCACGATCTTCATCGATTACTCTCACTGACTATTGGCACTACTTCGACTGCTACTACTTCGGCTACTACTACTACTACTGCTACTACGAGTAACTGCTACTTACTGCGAGACAGCCACCTTCCTTCCCACCCATCATGTGTGTACGCACCATATCTAGCCGGTCGACAAGGCAAAACGAAGCTCTCTGCTGCTACCGCTGCCGCTGCTGCTGCTACTACAACAAATGTGATCCACCCTGCCAGGGAAGAAAGTGAAAGGCGGAGCTGTGCGTCTATCTGTCTCCCCCCCCCCCCCACCTCTCAGGCATCCGTCGCTGCCGACCCCTGTAGACCAGCTACGCTGGATCGAATTTGTGTCGCTGCGAAGCCTCAACGCAGGCGTTTCCTCGTCGATACTGTACTGTCTGTCGCAGACATTACCGGCCATCGGAGCACTTCGATTTACGTCTTGCCGTGTCTACGGCATGACATTTCAAGTCATATTGCATAAGCTTAGCATAATTTAATCGCCGATAACAATAGCAGCGACGGCAAAGAAGCAACTGTAACATATTGCGATAGGCGTCACTACCAATATACGGCAGGGCTTTCGTGGCCGTACTTTTTTTGAACCTGGAGGTGGACAACCACATTTTAGACGCTCGTAATGGACTAAGTTGCCTGTGACACGATATCGTTTAAATGCATCAATCGTCATCACGTTCTCATACTGGACTTTATATAGGCTTTCTCCAGCAGAAGTATGTAGCAGCAGGACAATGACAACCGCGTCCAACAAATACAACCAGCAAAGCCGGGGCTCGAACCGATTGTTTTGCTAACCATGTTGCCATGGTAACGCCCCGTTTCGAACGGTGCGTTAGCCGCCTAAGCCATTGTCGCTACTTCGCCTGCGTCGATGTTTTGCCTCAAAAAGTGTCAATATTTTGCGAAAAAAACGTTTCGATCGATTTCACTGTTTCAGGAGCGTTTGCAAGCATTGGCAAAATAAGGGTGCCCGTTATTACTGATATGACTACATTGACATTTGCATGGGCCAGTTTCCTCCCCCTTCCCCCATCACTCGGCCTCGCTTTCCTCCCCCTTCCCCATCTCTCGGTCTCGCTTTCCTCCTCCTTCTCTCTCTCTCCCTCTCTCTATTGAGAGCAAACGAGAAACTTTTCAATACCGTCCGCGTCCAGGCGTCGAAGACTTCCGTCGTTTAGGTGAGGCGTCCGGCAAAGTCTCGTCGAGGTGTCTCGCCGACGAGTTGTTTGTTCTCCATGCCTCGTTATCGCCGCTACCGCCGCCATCAACAGCGTCATCATCATCTGCATCCGCATCATCATTATCATCATCTGCATCGGCATCATCATCATCATCATCTGCTTCTGTTCGCCGCCGCCGCCAGCTCAAGGTCTGAAAGCCGTTCACTGGCTGGATGTTACGCTTCGGCAGGTAGGCATTGCCTGTTAACGTGGCGTGACCCACCGGCCACCGCCACCGCCGCCTCCGATCTTTCTCAATGGCGCGCCGTAGTCTGATCCGCTGGGTAGACGCCGAGACCGCCGAGTATAGCAGCCAACTAACCAACCAACACGGGAACAAGTCCCGTCTCTCTCTCTCTCGCTCCCTATTCTTCCCCTTCTCCTCCTTCTCCTGCGACTTTTCGCCGTCGTCGTTGTCGTCGGCGTCCCCTGACTACAGCTCCTGTCTCTTCTACAGCTTCATATCGCATTTACGGGATCAGCAAGCGACAGCATAACGAGATCGGCGCGGCGGGCCAAATCGCCAAATGTTGCTTGTCGCCGCGTCGTCATTGCTTCTGCTACTGTTACCTACTACTACTACTACTACTACTGCTACGACTACTTCTACAATTATTATTAGTACTATTATTAGTATTTTAGTTCTACCACCACCATCACCACAACAACAACAACAACAACAACAACAACAACTACGACTGTAACAGCAG
The DNA here is from genome assembly GCA_003439945.1 of Dermanyssus gallinae. Lineage (NCBI taxonomy): Eukaryota > Metazoa > Arthropoda > Arachnida > Mesostigmata > Dermanyssidae > Dermanyssus > Dermanyssus gallinae. The sequence continues at coordinate 77,402 of QVRM01000593.1, read as the reverse complement.
ACCAACAACAACTCGTTCGTTGCTTCATTCATTCAATCATGCACATATCGCATTCGGATGCACTCTCATGCACTCCACTCTGCTGATGCACAACAGAGTGCAACAACGGCCGCCGACGGATTGGCTGGCCATGAAGCCAGCCAGCAGAGCCAGCTCTCCGGCGACCAGAGTAATTTCTTCTTGGGAGTCCGCCACGCTTCACTGAGCGCCGAAATGCCGTCGCCGCCACCGCCGCCGCCTCAGTGGAAACAAATGTCCGTCCCTTCGTCCGGCATATTGGCGCGCGACGGGCGGCGGGACCCTCAACAGACGCCCACCATCTCCACCATCACCACCATGATGATGAGCAGGCATGGCGATCATCATCATCATCATGATACCTACGTACATACATCCATACATACATATCTACATCCAGACATACATATCTACATCCATACATACACATCTACATCCATACATACATATCTACACCCATACATCAGTACATTATACTACATAGCTACATCATACATACCATCACATCCATACATACATATCTACATCCATACATACACATCTACATCCATAACATACATATTCTACATCCATACATACACATCTACTGCATATACATATATATAGCCTGCCCAGATCTAACTCTAGTTTAGCTGTTCACTCTATTCGTTCTAGCTCATCTCAGTTGACAGTTATTTGTCTGTCTGTCTGTCTGTCTGTGTGTCTGTACGTAGGTTTGTTTATCTGTCTGTCTGGTTAGCTGCCCGACGTTCATCTAGGAATCAAACGGTGCTGAATCGTCATTAAGAGTTCGCGCGTCACAGCCGTTCTACCACCTCCACCGCCCCCACCATCACCACCAGAGCGGCCGTAGTCTGCGGCGCTGCAGCATCAACTGAGCCGGTCATCTCATATCACTGCTGTAATGTTTAAGGTCAACATTGGACGTTGCCATCATATACCATCATCGAGAACGATATGTGAGCCTTTCCATGAATCAGCGTCATCCTCATCACCATCACCATAATCGTCATCGTCATTCGTACCAGACAGACGACCAAGAAAGACGACATTATCGTCATCATTATCATCATCATCATATCAACGGCAGCCTCAGGCAGGCCGAGAGCATGTATATCGTGGCCGGGAGCGGCCCTCGAGAGCAGGCTCGGCATGATCTCGACGCCACCATCAAGAACATCATATGAACAGTAGTATCAGAAACTCGTTCATCATCAACAACAACAACAACAACAACCTCATCATCATCATCATCAACAACAACAACGACGGCCTCATCATCAACAACAACAACGACAACCACATCATCATCAACAACAACGACGACTACCTCATCACAATCATCATCACCGTCACGATTGTCAACGACAACATCTTCAGATTACTTCCACCCCTCCCGGTCAATCATTGCAATTAAACAAAAATAAGGGTTGTGATGATTAGTAATTTTTGAATTTCTCGACGGCGCCAACAACAGCAAGAGCGGCAGCAGCAACAACAACAGCTGATCTCAACGACTTGATTTAAACTGGCTTTATTCGTTAGCCACTTACTACGTAGACCGCCTCAGGCCGCCAGCGAGCTATCAAGCTGCAGAAACTTCGTCAGACAGAAATTCCCCGTCGCCCCCGGGGGGGGGGGGGGGGGTAGATAAGCGGGCAGGCGCCAGTGTTGCTAGCATAGCCAGTTTCCCACTGGGGCATCGATCCCCGAAACCCCCCACGGTTACGTCCACCTCGCCGAGCAGTAACACAGCCGTGAGTAATCCCGGCTCGGATGACTACCACGGCTGGCTATGAATGAACGAACGCTTGATTGCAACAACGCCGTTACGCCGGCTTAATTACGACATAGCGAGCAGCGTAGTTATGCATGTAGTATTCGTAGTTAGGCGTAGCAGCATACGTGGAAGTTTGTTGCTGTTAAAGTGGAAGTTTGTTGAACTCGTCCTAGTGTAAGTGCAGCAGACGATGTACGTTCGTTTAGTCATGAGGCAAGTTGGCCTGCTGAGTTGATTCGCCGCTGGTCAGTTGGAACCACTTTGGTGGTCAGCTTTGAATTAGTAGTGGTGGCGTTTCGTTAGAGGGCTAGCAAGTTAGCGATCAATGTCCTTGCCGGTTCTGCTCGCAGATATGCGCTAAATATTACGTAGCGAGCTGCCAGGCGCATCGGCGGCGGTCTTTGCACTTTTTGGTCTGGTGGAACGGTCGCTAAAGTGTTCAAATTGTATATAATGAACTGTACTGTAATTATGTATTATCTTGAAATGCAATGTTATTGCGAAATAATCAATATGGTATTTAAAGGGCTAGAGGGGCGTGTGAGTCACATGATTGTCATCTACTACCGGGGTGTCCCCGGTTGGATCACCGCTGTTGTTTTTTGTTAAGCGATGCTCATTGAGAATAGTTGATAAGCCATGTATTGCTGGGAGTTAGCGGCCATGCTGTTGCTACCACAACAACTGTTGGGGAAGCCCTAGATATGTTTTGGCCGGCCCTCGGTGTCTCTGGTGAAGATATGCCTCATTCGCAATCTCAAGCTCGTAGGGGACGGATAATAGCCTAGAATTAAAAAGCGTCAAGTTAATGCCAAAGCAATACCGAGCCGGTTAAGCCGGGGGGGTGGGGATGACGAGGATTCCGAGTTTAGTGGGTTTGTGAGTCCCACACTAGTTGCACAGGCAGTCTGTTAGTGACGCGTGTTCGTCATCATGTATTTCCAAAACCTCTTAGAAAATAAAACCCCCAAAAAGGCTAGCTACAGCAAAATGGCGCAGCGTAGCGACTTGGGGCAAGTAGGGAACAATACGGTGCAGCATGGCGACTGACTCTCCTCGAAACTTCGTGAAAAAGCCGTGTGCTCGCCAACGTTCCAGGCGGCGATGGTGGTGACTGAACTATGTTCGCTATTTTCGGTTAACAATTCGTCTAATGCCGAATGCGACATCGCACATTACGGCACTTTTACACTACCTACGGTACCTTATATATTCGCCAGCAGAAGCAGCAAAGGCATCAGTTGCATGTAGAGAGAGAGAAAGAGAGTGAAAGGGTGAAGGCAAGTTCATCCGCACAAGCTGAAATTTGCAGCGCATACAAAATTGGCGGACATTTTCTACTTTTTATTGCTCCTCTTCATCTTTATTGCGCGCACCCTGTAATGACAGGTGTAGATGGAGATAATCCACTTCTACCGGCGAGTAAATCAGGCAGCAGCTGTTATCATTCCAGCGGCAGTTTGTTTACATCAATACGGCCAAATTGCTCCTATGTGTATTTGAGCATTAGCATTCTCGAGCTATTTGTACTGCTAGAATGTTTACGGCTACCTTTTTTTCTGCAGCTTTCATGACTAAATAGATCACCAGAAACACGACAATTGGTTTAACCGACCGAATTCATCTAATTCATATAGAACATCCGAATGTTTGGCCTATCAATCGTTCAGTAGAGGGAATGAAGAGACAACTACATGCATGTTTTCAAATTCACTTTGCGCTTTGTGAAGCCATGAAGCTAAACAACTTAACTACATCACCTAACCTTATGTGTGCATATGTATACACATGTACGCGACAATGATCAATTATATATATATATATATATATATATATATATATATTGAGGGGACAAGCAGTGTATGATTGAGTAGCCCTGTTTCAAATGTGAGGAGGTGGGGTGGTGGTGGTGGTGGTGAAGTTGACCGACACATCCATCACACATTGCGACAACAATCATGCAGGACACACGTTCGAGCGCACATGGGCCAAACAACAATGCATTCCACAGCCGTTCGTCCAACTCGTTCCGTCGTTGTAACGAGTTGTCTCAACAACCTGACCAGTCTGTCTGGCTGATGTGGCGGGTGGGACTCACTCAGTGCGAAACTAGTGAAGTTTGGCATGCAGCGTGGAGCTATGATGACCTATGCGCGCGCGTTGCGCTAGGCCGTCTTGCCTTGTCCTCTCAAACAAGCGCCTCTCCATAGTTCCATATGCGACTGGCTGACTGACTGAAACTCTGCGCAAGACTGCTATGGCGGACGGCTGCTGACATGTACAGGAAGTCCTAGAGGAGCAGTGCGGTGTCGTCAGTAACGAGAGTCAACAACCGGAGCAGGCACTGTAACGCCTCATCTGGTGGCCCAGGCCACCGACCTCTCCAGAAGCTCAAGACATCCTCGAGAGAGCGATAGAGAGAGAAAGAGAGGGAGGGAAGATAAAGTAATACAACCGTAATCGCAAGCGTCTGGAGAAAGGCAGAGAAATGCAGAGATAGCGAGAAACTCGCACAAAAACCGAAGACCAACAGAACACGAGTGGCAGTGAAAGTTCCTGCCTCGACCTTCTATGAATCATAGAAGGTCACTCACTTACACCACCACCATCATCATCTACACAGAAGCTACAGTGTAGAAAGCCGAGATCCAAGGTTGATGCACTCTCTTACTTTCAATGTATTTATCAGATACGAACAGGAAAAGCGAACCCTAACGTGATATACTATACGCATTTTTTTGCAGTGTTGTGACCCATTACTTGAGCGATTATCGTTTGTCGATAGGCTTCATTCAATGCAGGCGTACGTGTATCCAGAGCAGAGTAAAGGAGGTTTAGCGATAACCCGTGTGGAATCTAGCCGACATGTATAACGTTATTAACATGTAGATGTAGCATGATCTGAAGAGTTTGGTATTTTCTTCTGTTCTGCGCATTACCGACACCAAGGAACGTGTCCTAGTTTGGTGTGATAAATGTGCCATAGTATCAGTACAGTGCGAATAAAATTTGTGCATCTCTATATATGGCTATTCTCCTACTTCTAGCGTAGATTGTCGGGGTATCTCTCACTAAGCTCTGTTGACGTCTATGACGTTGCGACCTCTCGATGACGACGCGTAATGGCTGTGCTGTGATGTATCTGCCAATATTGTATTAGTCATCCTGTAGACCGCCTTTTTAGTGCAGTTTCAGTAGTAGCCAAATAGATCACAAAAACACGACAAATTGTTTTTACGACGGAACGCATATAAACCATATAGAACATCTTCTGTGATTGTGTGTCTCATCAATAGTTCAGTAAAGCCAATGAAGAAAAATCACATGCATAAAGTACATATATTCATATACAGTACTATCGGAATCGGGGCTCCAACAGTAACTTGCGACGTTGCGTCGCGAGATTTCAATAAACCCTGCTACCAATGAGTATTCTCTCTCTCTCTCCGCTTTGAAAAGAAAGACTACGGCCGGTGCAAAGAGTTGATGACGGGGGTTTTAATGTCGGGTATCTCAAAGACGCGGCGGCTGAGAGACGCCAACAGATAAACAACGCCACAACCACCACCAGCAGCAACATCAGTAGCAGCAACAGCAAAGCGTTTGCACGAATTGAGTAAGCTCTGTGTATGAACAACAACAACAACAACAAACCATAGCCACGACACCAACACTTCCAGCACAATCAGATGCCTTCAGATGCCGGGGCAGCGCAACACGTCCCCCCCCCCCCCCTTCCACCCCGGGCTATGTCAATAGCAGACTTCACGAGTCATCGTCGAAGGAGTGAGTAGCAGCGGATCAACACTGGTAGCAGCTTGCGGCGGCGGCCGCGGTGGCGGCGGCGACTGAGATCTCGAGAAAATCTCGAAGTGCAGGAATGGATCGTCTCTCTATGATGTGGTTAGCGACTGTCGACGAACTGAACCGAAAACGGACTCATTGAGAGGCTCTGTTGAGTGACCGACTGAGACTTCGTCTGTCCGTCCAACCGATTGCCCGTCTGCCGCAAATATGGCGCTTCACTCATCCGCTGTAGAAATTCATATTTTCGCACGCAAAACCGCAACTCTACGATGAAGAAGCGCTTGGCGCGCGAATGTGCTCTCCGCTAGGTCTCTGCTGCTGCTGCCGCTGCCGCTGCTTCAAGCGTGCTTGGCCTTGCCTACCACGGAGCTCACTCTACTTTAGATCTTCATCTTCGCGCTTTCTCTCTCTTTATATGTATGTATGTATATATATATATATATATAATATTTTGATTCCGCTTTGTGACTCTCGGACTGGCCAGGTCAAGCCAAAACTGAGCTGCCGCTGCTGCTGCTGCTGCTACTGCTTCTCTGAGGCCGCCAACACTGTGTGCAAACGAACGCCAGCCGACTGAGGTATTTCTTGTTCACTTTCAAGAGAAAGGATCGGTCACTACTTCGGTGAGGTATTCGTCCGAAGTCGTTGTCCATCGATCTATATGTGCGTCAGTCAGTCTGTCTATCGTCGGTCCGTCTGTCTGTTTGTCTATCTGTGGGTCGGGCGGCTGCCAGGCTGCCGGCTGGCCGGCCAATCAGCCATCCAGATAACCAGCCACCTAGACCAAGTGCGTGCCAGTCGTTAACTAATATGAATTTCCGCAAATGCCAGCCTACTATGACGATGGTGAACAATTAGTTATGACAGGTTTACAACAACAACAACAACAACATCGACAACGGCGACGACGACGCAGACTGCGGTTCCAAACGAGCGGACGAGCGTCGCCGACGAGTATCACCATTTAAGCAAACAAAAGTTGTTTAGATTGCACCACTTCGCAAATTATTTTTCCGCAAATTGTAATATATTTATATATATATATATATATATACGTATATATATATATATTTATATTTATATATATTTATATTTAGATACATACGTATATTCATATATATATATATATATATATATATATATATATATATATATATATATATATTTATATACATACGTATATACATATATATATATATATATATATATATATAAAGTACAATTATTATTATAAGTCAAAACCTGTTTCATAATCATGGAATTAGAAGGGAATTAAACCGCCGTCTAATGTGTCCAATGATGCCAACCATAAGCGGGCAGAGCATCTGCAATTGTTTACCAATAATAGACACAAAAGCAGCAACACCAACATCAGCAACATGAAGCTCTAGCAATGCATCTCGTAGGGTGCAACACGAAGTTTGCTCGCTTTCCTGAGTTGTCCAAACCTTCAGTTGCTACGACTGGTGTGATGTGCCACCGCATCTGCGTCTGTTGTGGCTGCTATTGCATTTGACGAAACATTTCGAGCACACTCCGAGGAGGATTTTCATTGTAGCAAACGTCGTTCGTTCACGTTGACTATGCGTCGAGAAATATCGTCGTCAATATCATCGTCATCACCATCGTCATTGTTGTCGTTACTGGAGTCGTCGGTACTTCCGCTCATCTCTCCCTGTTGTTGTTGTTGTTGTTGTTGTTGTTGTTGTTGTTGTTGTTGTTGTTGTTGTTGTTGTTGTTGTGTTGTTGTTGTTGTTGTTGTTGTTGTTGTTGTTGTTGTTGTTGTTGTTGTTGTTGTTGTTGTTGTTGTTGTTGTTGTTGTTGTTGTTGTTGTTGTTGTTGTTGTTGTTGTTGTTGTTGTTGTTGTTGTTGTTGTTGTTGTTGTTGTTGTTGTTGTTGTTGTTGTTGTTGTTGTTGTTGTTGTTGTTGTTGTTGTTGTTGTTGTTGTTGTTGTTGTTGTTGTTGTTGTTGTTGTTGTTGTTGTTGTGGTTCTCCTCTCTACCTACTTGCGTCCATTCCACGTTTAACACTTCTTAATTCTGCGCCATGTTTTTCTTTTGCCATTTCTCCTCATCATCATCATCATCGCCGCAGCCACTACCATCTGCATCTACGCTTCAGTAGCGTAATAATAATAATAATAATGATAATAATGATACTAATAATAATAATAATAACTCAGCAACTCTCGCTCGCAGTGTGTAGGGGAAACGCCCCCACTGTCATCGGCTCTATGGATTGAGGAGCGGGGGTGAGCCTAGGCGGGTACACGTTTAGATCCCACAATTGTAGGGAAACACCGCAAAATTTAATAATAATAATAATAATAATAATAATAATAATAATAAGCAGGACGACGCTCGAGACATGCCGCTATTAATGAGACCCTTAGCAGAGCCCTTAGGTCGTGCGGTCGTCCGTGCATTCTTGAACCCCAAGGCCTCTGCGCGGACGACGGCAAACGTCCAGAGGGTATGACACTTACACCATTTGAGCGAGGCAAAATGCTGGTTTGGGATGCAACCGTAACCGAATCCTTAGCTCCTTCTATAGTCGGTGGCGGCGCATCCGAAGCTGGTTATGCAGCCCACCTTGCGGAGACTAACAAGTTGAGAAAATACTCATCAATCGGCTATCCCCACGAATTTTGCCCTCTCGCGTCTGAAACCGTTCGAACCAAGCTGCTGATCTGCAAAGTCGGGACCTTGTTAAACCTGTCATCCGGTGACAACAGGTCGTCGTCCTTTTTTAAACAACGTCTGGATCTTGACATACAACGTGGAAACGCTGCCTACGTTCGGGGAACACTCCTGAAGTGGTCTCGCCCTTGCCTCATCGAAACGGACACGTGACAGTCACAATGCGCGCCTACTAGGCGCATAGGCTTAGCTGGTCTATTGTGATGTGTGTAACATATACCTAATGTATTATACGGAAAATAAACTTATTACTTCTCTAGTATATATAAATAATAATAATAATAATAATAATAATAATAATAATAATAATAATAATAATAATAATAATAATAATAATCACCATCATCATCTGTGGTCGTGGTGATGGTAATGGTGGCGGTGGACATCATAAATGGTTCGACTGCGCACTGATTGAATGAGATTGAGTAAATGAGTAAGTTCGGCGCTTCGATGCGCACATGCGTGCCTCATGTGTACGTCGCCCCCCCCCCCCATACGAACCCCCTCCTTCATGGGGTTCGTGGCGTCTAGTTCGTAATGGAGCCAGCCGGACCGGGTCGGGCCGAGCTGTCTATGTCTGGGACTGCGATTTGCAAGGAGACGGCGGAGGCACCAAGCCGGTAAAGGCGGACACGTCGGGATAGGCTCCCGCTAATCCGCGACGACGGCTACTGTTCCTCTATCGCCCCACTTGTAGTACTGCCTGCTGCTACTAACTACTACTTCTGCTACTACTTCAACCCCCGCCACGACAACAACAACAACAACAACAGCAGCAGCAGCAACAACAACAACAACAGAACAGACATGAGTCGACTAAAGATTATCGAGTACACCATCAGTGTATTGGCTACCAGCCCAGCCGCCAGCCAATCCTTTGTCTGCTCCTGCATACATACAGCGACTGAACATAACAACTGAATGAGGATGTCGAGGCGGCAGCGTGTACTCGGCTCTCGTACAACACGGTGAATGAAAAAATCACTCCGGGAAGAAGAACGGTTCCGTGTTTGTGGGCTGTAAGCTGGTCGCATAACAACCATGAACAGCAACATGCAGTAGCAGTCGCAGCAGCAGCAAAGGCAGCAACAAATCCACCCGTAACTAGAATGACGACAACACAATCATATCAGCATTAGCATCAGCAGCAGCAGCAGCAGCAACAACAACAATAATACTACTACTACCACTACTGACAAGACCATGCAAAGTTCCTTGAACTCGTAATCGTCGTTCTATGCATCAAAGACAGATGATCTGTATCTAGAATTTCGTCGACTCCTTTGCTTAATGTCTACACAGACGATTCGCAGTGTCTGCAAAAACGCTCGATTTTTGCATTAAACACCCGAGCCCGGCAACAGAAAGAAGGTCTTTGTGAGCCTACGACCTGACTGACGTAACCACAGTGTTTGGATCTTAGAGTCGGGTACAGTAGTATACCTATATATATATATATATATATATATATATATATATATATATATATTTACGCAGTTGTTGCCGCACCTTAGTCAGTTACGGCTAAAAAAGTTTTAGATGTTGCAAAAGGCATTATACATATAACACCGATTGAAACCTTCTGCCTATAAGACCTGACCGTATAAATAATAAATCTAAATTTATAAATAATAAGCTACGATAATAAAAATGAAAGTTACACAGAGCAGTTAACAGCATTTAAACTGATGACGTGGACATTTTGCAATAAAATAATTATCATTTCTATATGAGTTAGAGCGGCTTCCGGTTGCCATATGAAAACACAGTGTTTGTTGTGAGTAAATTTTCTTTTAGTGAAGTTTTCTTTCGCAGGTCTTTATTGTGCAAGCTACAACGCTCTTACACAAAAAATAACAGTGTAACAATTGCTTGAGTGTGCGCGTTAGTTCTTACTTACAAATTATGTTGGGCGCATCTATAAAATAAAGGCGATATTGATTTACACTGCAGCTAAAAGTAAGTAGTAATCCAAGCAAACGTAGCTCTCCTCGCTTGCGCAACTTGTTCAAACGAACGAGCTTATTAGCACTTTATATGTGAAACAATTTATTGAATCCTTTCTTTATTTTCATTTAAAAAGAGAGAAACTGTCACAATATCATGCTGTGTATTCAATTTGGTACTACCACATACAGCCTACGACTCATTTAGTTCAGTCCTAACACGCGACGGATCTGTTTAGAGAAGTGTATCATGACTCGCCAGCGGAGACTGGCGGGAAAGTACAAAGCCGGCAGATATGAGTCTGATCGGACGGCATTGCTTCCGAGAGGAGTTGTTTTAGGACTGGTTAACTAAACCGCTCGGTGAAAAAAAACAATTGTTTGTTTGTTTAGACCGAAAGCGCACCGCGATTGCGCAAATTCGGATGCAGTTGAGGCGTGCGCAAAGAAACACGCGCCTCGACCCCGTGCAAACCCACAATTTGTTCAGACGGCCAGTCCCATAACAAGTGTTGACTATTTGCTGTTGGAAGCAGCGCCGCGCTTTATTTATATTTATATATATATATATATATATATATATATATATATATATATATATATATATATATATATATATATATATATATATATATATATATATATATATGTATATATCAACACCGGGACGCAGTGAAAGAGAATATCGGAAAGTCTGACTGAACTAGGATTCTCGTCGGTTCGATCCTCGCATGACGCACACTCTTTCGAAGCGATATTTGTTAGGACTTGTAGGTTTGCGTACATATAATAGAATCTCTGTTGTATTTTAACAAAATCTGACTGTGTTATAATATAAAATTAGAGGTAATTTCAATATATTTATATTAAAAACACACATCTCTGTAGGGTCCCGGAATTAAATTGTTGAGTATTCTGTTGTAAGTAACAACGACAAAATAATAAGGAAAATAAGTGAGTAATCATAAATACCACAATCATTATATGCATATATGTCTACATCATAAACACATTCGTACGATATTCGTTCGTTACGTTAACACGTTCAGACACAATGGCATATATGCAACTAGAACATCGAATGAACCGTGAATGCTTTTACGCACTGGTACGAATGCGGGGTGTTTTCCCTCTCGAGGGACTCGACCCTAGCCGCTAGATGTTGGTCCGACAAGACCCCTACCCACTAAACACGCGTTCCCCTAAAGCTTCACTTTCTAATGGCCCAGATATCCATAGAACAGTACTATGGGCCATTAGGAGAAGTGGCGAGCGCCTAACGGATTATTTGGCCCAGATCACTCACGAGTTCGCTCACAGTGCACGCAGGTTTCCGAGGGAGCTTTACTTATACGAAAGAGAAAGCTTTGGAAGTCACCGTGGCCAGTGAGACACTGCGTAAGGCAAAAGTTAATTTTTCCCGTCGGGCGGCATATCCACTTTTTATGTCTGGGATGAGCAGCCGAAGTGAATGACCCGGTGAGCCTATGGACATGGTGTCCCATTCTTCTTGCCACGACCTTATCGTTTCTTCCTCTCAACTTCTTTGTTGGACTCAAGCCCACCTTTTAACATCTTTTTCTTTGGTTTACTATTAAGTCCCAAAGTGGGGAACCAGCCAGTACCAGGGCCGCGTTCGTGCTAACTGTGCGGTAAAAAAAAATTAGTATACTCACACAATTCAACTATCAAATAATCTCACACAGTCGACAAGAAGCAAACCTGTCATACATGCACTGAGTGAGGTAACCAATTCACTTACAGTACTGATAAACCTTGATCTGGCTAATAGACGTAAATATAAAACGATAGGCTACTTCTAAGCCCGCTGTAGCGTTAGAAGGCAATTCGCCGAGTCGCCTACATGTCGACATGTCGACTTCTCCCGAATCAGGAGTCACCGATTCGATTCGCAAGTGCGACACATAGTTCTGTGGAAGCGAAAATTACTAAAACTGCTCGCTTGGATTAAAAATAAGTGCATATAAATATTCTATAGGTTATGGAATGCTGACTCCCGAGACTACTACGAGAGCTGTTTTAATTCAAAGAATCATGTCTGAATAAACCACGCGCCTTACTAATAATACATGTTTAAAGGACTGGTCCCTGGTTTCACCCGGTCGTTGCGCTAAGACGAAAGCGAAGAGAC
>QVRM01000593.1:0-60000 GCA_003439945.1 Dermanyssus gallinae | reverse complement strand
AAAGGCGTACAGAAAACGTCACCGCTCACCACCTCATCGAACGTCGCCTCGTTGAGAGCAGCCTCGCAGCGGCCAACGCAGTGTGGCAATAACGGCAATCGACTCGAGCGAACTGAGCAACCACCCTGTGCGACCCCGGCCAGACCTCAGCCGGTTTCATGTAAGTTGAGTGTACCCGACTCATCATTGCTGTCGTCATCATCATCGTCATCGTTATCCTCATCACCATCGTCATCGTCGTCGTCGTCTTCGTCGTCGTCCGAGGCATCGATGGGTGTTAGATACCCAAAATCAAGCGAGTACAGAAATTTGAGGTACTTGGATCGGCGACGATGCAATAAGGAGGCCGCGCAGCGGGGCCGTGAGGCGCGCCGGGCCACCAGGCGAGCGGCGTACTACGAGCAGGAGTGTCTCCAGTTGCGACTTAACGTCATGCGACTCCAACAAGAGCTTGAGTCGATCAAAGAGTTGCATGCGAAACAGTCGGCCGCATCAGTCAGTGCACATACATCAGCGGCTTGCAGAGCAGAGCAGCCGCCCGGGAAGCGTCACTGCCCATAGTGCGGTAGTACAATAACGACGGACGCAAGACAGACGGGAGCGGGGGAGAATCTCCCGTCTCTCCTTTGTGATATTGATTTATTTAGCATATTTGTGTGATATTGCATAATTGCCCGCCAACGACGATACGCTGGCGGCTGTATCTAGGCAACCTTACACACACACACACATGCATGTACAAAGCATGAGCGTTTCACTATGGTACTTCAGTAAGTACCGTTTCGTTGACGTTATTGGTTCTACTTGTCGATATATATATATAAGAAGGTCATTTTTAAAAAGCATTCTTTGTGGTTCCCTCGTTGCAAGGAACACGTCCTGTACGACCCTAAGCTTTCTTTAATTTCCACTTATATATAGCAGGCCGGTAGGCCTAATCGCCCGTAGTGCGGTACGATGGTGACGCAAAACAGACAGGAGAATCTCCCGTCTCTCCTTTAGGATACTAGATAATTCCCCGCCAACGACGACGACGATTGACGCTCAACGTCGATACGGTGGTGGCAGCATCTAGGCAACTCTACACACATGTATGTATGTGCAAAGCATAAGCGTTTCAGTGTCGTACTTCAGTAAACACCGTTCCGATGACGTTATTGGTTCTACTTGTCGATATATAGATATGTTGATGTTTATTCATCATTATTGGTAGGTTCGATTATATATATATATATGTATATATATATATATTATATATATATATATATACATATAAATATATATATATTTACATATATATGTATATATATTATATATATATATATATATATATATATATATATATATATATATATATATATATATATAAATATATATATATATATATATATATATATAATTTAACTCATAACGGGGTGTAAACGAACGTGACGACAAACTAAACCAGCCCTAGGTCCAGGCCTGGTGTCGACCACCTGGACAAGGTACCAAGCACCGCCGTGGCGTTACCACGTTACAGATCCAATGACAGCCTTTGCCGGAAAAATTTACCAGCGCGCAGGTCTCCCGTGGCCAATCTTAGACACTTGCATATCTCAGTAATAACTCCCTCAGTAATTTTAACCCCTAAGGTCTCAAAGGCAAAAGGTCGAAAATCCATCGAGTTTCCGATAGATGCATTACTTCCGGACACTTGTTTCTTTCCGCCTTCGAAAACAGCATAACCAGCCTGGGTAGCGTCGTGACTGATCATTGAAGATTGCTAAAGAGTCAGGAACGTCATATATAGAAGAGAGATTGATATATAGAGAGAGATAGTAGATAACACATAGAAGGACATAGATATAGCTAATATATATCTATATATATATATAGATCTATATATATATATTATATATATATCTATATAATATATATATATAATATATATATATATACATATATATATAAATATATATATATATATATATATATTATATATATGAGTGTCACTTTTGTCCGTCACATAGCGGCCCGAACAATCTGCACTTGTAACAAAAACGCGGTACGGACGGTATTTCAAAGACACTAGTCGTAAATAAAAGTGTATTGTAAGCCTCGTACTTGAATTGACAACGTACTAATCGGCAATCAAGAGGACATCTTAGACAAGCTAGTAAGCGTAGCAGACATAGATCATGTTTAACCATGAAAACTGTAAAATAAATTGTATAACATTCATAGATATCATTAATTCCCTTTATGCACTAAATTTTCTCCTATTAGCCAAATCGACTAAAAGCGAGCTTGCGGATACTAGCGGACATACACTAATAAAAACGCTTCAGTATAGAGACAAAACAGGCTGATTAAAATCATAACGTTTAAGTGGCGAGAAGATGAAACCCTATTAAAAAGATCACAAGATACAATCAGACGCAATTCTAAGAAAAACAAGATTTGTTTTATCTAAACGGGTGTAAAGCTTGCAGTAGCCACGCGGGATGGATATTTGTAAACACGCTATGCGAGCTAGTAGAAAACACCGCAGGCAATTCATTCTAAATTTTACATTTACATCAACGGCCAGTAGCTTTACCTTCGACATACCACAGGGACTAGTCTATCACCGAGACGTTTCCAGATGGACGTCTAGTACCTACAAAATACAAGTGGACTATTTGTTGCGTGTGTTTTGCAGACGATATGACATTCATAAACAAAATCCAAAGTAATCCCGCCAAGATTGCATCCAAACATTTAAAAACGAACTAATTAAGGTAATGAAATCAAAAATATCAAGAACACAGACTGTGCATCAATGAGCTAATAAATACCAAAATCATGCCATTCGCTAGTTGGCATTCCGTATCATATGCCGGTATGTGCAAACAACAAGGAGATACAAAAGGTCACTATAGACAAATGTATTAGAGTACCCCTCGATCCAATTCTTTCTTACAAAAAGCATATTGCCATAATTTTAGTCAAAAGCAAATCAATTTTGCAAACGTTGAAAATGCCACGCAATTTTAGGTCTGTGAGAGTAGGGAGAAATTCAGGTTTAGTGGATCTGTAAGTCTCCCACACTGGTAGCTGATAGATCCCAGCGGCGCATGCACTTTTGCCATACACTCCCGAAACCTCCCATAGAAGAAAAAGTAAAAATAGATTTGGCTATGGCAAACGAATGGCCGTACAGCTATGCGAAATTAAAGGTTTGCTCTCTTTTCGCTATAAGTGTCATCGTACATTCTCTATCTATAGAAAGTGAAGATTGACTGATCGACAAGCAATCGGTAGGCAATGTTAATTATGACACATAGGGTACATCACGACTATGTATACCTTGAGCCATTTACTTGCAGTTATCCTGTTTGCTAATTCCGGGTATGTGACGATAGGCATTTTTACCTAACAGTTGATTCGCATGTTGTAAATACGGTGTTGCTTGGGAAGTCTCAAGAAGCTCGCGTCAGCGCCTGATGACTATGTTATTAGGAGTCTGTTAACCGGTGCAGCACTTAGGCATTCATACCCTGCAGACTGGTTTGGTTTCAGCCTTACCTAAGTCGTCAGCAGTTTCAGCAGATCAGCGTAGTACCTTAATTACAAAATGGCATAGAATACAATATGCCATTTAGGGAAGTGGGCTAGCGCACTTTTTTGACATCAAATCCAATAACATAAAATGCCAGCATTTCATAAATTATAGGGCATTGGCTTGTTTGAAGGTCATTCGCGGTCTATCTGTCCCCAGTTTACCTTGGCTGATATCGTTGCTACGAAGCAATATGCACGGTGATTATTACAAATTTGCACTTGGTCTCAAATTAAAGAAATAACTTCCAACCAAGATGGTTCCTCGTTGAATGAACAAACAATTGTATGTGCGTGCGTGTCTGAGACTCCTGGAACTACACCTAAAGGTAAGTTCTTCAGAAGGTCGGTAATGAGATTTTTTTAAAGAATGAATGAGCTCCTGCCATCGTTGAGTTCTTTTGTGAAATTTCTCCGGTTTTGTTTGGAAGTCTTAGACAATTGACTAATATATATATATATATATATATATATATATATATATATATATACATATATATAGTTAGTAAATCATTGCACATGAGTATGTAATACCCACTCTACGAGGACGGTCTATTACAGGTCACAAGGCAATTCGCGGACGTCGACCTAAACTAAAATCCCCGGCTCCTCCCCCTCAACCTCCATAAGTTGATCAGGTTCGACTGGGTCTTGCGTATCTCTGATCGGGGGAAAGCGGTGACGACATCCCGCAGAGCTAACCGTTCCGCGAAACGACTTAGTTAGCTATCGCTGTCGCCGTTATAGCCGGTTATTGCGGCAGATGGTCCTAGTTTCGGTAGATCGTGCCGGTTGAGTGTAGGTTGCAAAAGGTTCGGACCCGTGAAAGCGCTCTATGTTATGCTCGTGCCTGCTCTTCACGTACGAACCGAGGGCTCGCATCTTAACGGCAGAATTTGATTATAAAGTTACGCCTGTGGACGCTTTTTGGCGGCAGGGTGCCCTGTTGTTCTATCGCGATGCAAGTCAATACGCTGTCGACCCGTTCGGTTTGCCACCTCTCGCCTTGAAGCCTTGGAGCCATAGCTAAGTCGCCCGTTACTCCAACTCGAAGGGGTTAGAAGGGGCTCGGTATAGGACACCAGCCAAGACTCAACTTGTATTTTAAGCTGCTACTTGCCCGACTACTTCAGTGGAAGTTTGGGCGCTGCCGTTTCGTCCGTCGAACGCATTCTTTCAGATGCCTGTAGGTGGTGGCACGCTTGATTAGAAAATGGTTGATCTAACGACTATTGACTGTACGGCGAATTTCCTGTTCGGTTAACTCTAAGGAAACGAATTTATTCGGGTTTATCAGAGTTTACCTGCGTATCGTCTATCGCTCAGAGATTTCAAAAATGCGTTATAGGCGCTGGCTTTATCATCGTTGTGCGGATCGTACTGAAAGGCGATCTGGTTTCGACGTGATTCGGTGTTTCTGCAATGTTCCTGTCTTATGTGAGCTGTTTTTTTGTCAATAAACTATTGTCCTTGCTTCTCGGCCGGTACTTTGCGGTGTGTAAAACACATTTTATGTTTTAATTTTATGAATAAATCCTATAAAGACTACGCTGCACGTTTTTCTCAATATCGTATATTGTTGCCTTCTCTATTTAACAAGAACGCTACAGCGTCTGTTTGCAAAGCTGTGTACAGACAGACCCATTTGCTGCTCACTATCTACTGTGCAATACATACTTAGCATGAGGGGCGGTGGTGGCACTTGCTGGTGGTGGCAGCGGCACCAAGCATAACAGCAATGGCATAGGAGTACGAGTGTATCATTAGATGCTTTTTGTGTCTATGCTGCTATGCGACCTATTGCTTCTACAGCGTCATCAATTGCTACTGCATTTTTTTTCTCTCGCAGGTAGCGTAGGCTAGTTATTTGTGCGGCGCTGCGGCCGGCCACCATGCAACATCCGAGATTTCGAAGCCAAAGATCAAGAAGAGAATAACCCTTTTTTGTGCTTAGAGCTGCGGTGTATGGTGGTGTGGGCGGACGTGGAGACGGAGGCGGGGGCGGCTGCCGACACGGCTGGCATTCTAGGTTCTTGCGTATGTGTGAGACGAGGGGCTGCTTCATGTCGTCATCATCATCACATCGCGCTGGGGTTGATCGAGTTAGAGAGGACGAATTCGGCTACCGACTCGATCGACCTGATCTCACTCCGTGGGCCGGTTCTGTGGCTCGATGGCTTGCTCGCAACGTCGCTGGTCGTTCTGAGAAGACGATGCGAGAGCCGAATTACAGCACCGTAATCACGACTCCGACTTGACTGTCCGTAAGTCTGTCCTTTCCATGACGACAGGCAATGAAGTCGGCCGATAGTCGCACAGAGCTAACTAACCGACGGACGGAATGACGAAACAGATCTGTAGGGATTAAGTCAATATTCAAAGACTGACGATACAACGCTATCATTATAGGTAAGATTGACAAAGAAGCCGAAACGGGGAGTCGGGACGAGAGAGTCGCGGCAACACTCGACAGCAAAAACATGACGTAACAATAGTAGTAAAAATAAATGATTGCATTACTTATTGTTCGTAAAATTATTTTCATTATCAAAAAAAAAACAGTTTACCAATGAATGATGAATAAAATTGTCAATATCAAACCTAAACATCATCATGGTAACCATCCCCCAAGCACCGCCAAACAAAACCGCTGTGCAAATAGCTATCAATGCTATTTGTGGCCAGCATGGATGCATTTTGGTCGATTTGGGAATACTTGCTGAGAGTTCATAAACAGTGAACTTGTCGAGTTTTTATTAGTTTTTGTTTATAGAACCAGTGCGCTTTGTTTTTAACTTAGCCGCCTTTATGAAGGATGCTTTGACAACTTTTCTGCAGATTAAGAACATAAGATGTTTGCCCTCTTGCATTGTGCATACGGCCTAGAATAGGACGCGTGTTACCTTGACGTTGCCAAGTACTAATTAGTGTCACCGTGATGGGATCTAACTTAATTAGAAGGTATACAGGCGTACTTGAGCCACTTTAATTTATCGGCCACAGGCGCAGCGTGGCCTGCACAGGCAGCACCATGTCCAGCACTTTAGAGGGTATAAATAAAACCGACACAATAACATCGCATACGAGTGGTTTCCGCTTGCCAAATAAGATATATATACCTTAATGACGTTCATGGCGTTCACATGGATTAAAAATTAGAAGACGGTTATGTATAAATGGGCATATAATTTAGAAGGTGCGAATAATTTTGCAGCAGCATGCATGCTTATTGTTGTTACAAAGTGCTACTAGTATCAGTGCCTGTGATTTGGGCAACGATATATATATATATATATTGTTTATTTCGCAATAATTTTGCATTTCAAGATGGTACATAAATACAATACAATCATCATTATATACAATTTTAACACTTTAGCGACCGTCCCGCCGGGCAAGAAAGTGCAAAGACCGCCGATGCGACTGGCAGCTCGCTGCGTGGTATTTAGCGCATACCTGCGAGCAGAACCGGCAACGACATTGATCGCCAACTTGGTGAAATCCTTGAGTTGAACACACCAAGTGATGATAGCCATGTACAATGTACCTTGTGTACACGTGCCGGCTAGTGCATGCCATTCCCTCCCAAAGCTCCCTGGTGAGGTACACATCTAACTGCGCTACCTCAGCCGAGGCCTCTATATATATATATATATATATATATATATATATATATTACCGTCTGAAATGACAGCCACAAGACAAATATGTTCTTAAACAACGTCCAAAAACCCAAAAATCGGAGCCACAACAAAGCCTATGAAGGGCGCAGGTCCCAAACGAAATCTGGTTGGTTTCAGGAATTTCGGGATAGATAAATGATTACAGGAAGCTGTAAAGATGGCAAAGTAGGTTTAATATGGCACCTAGTTCTTGAATGCCACCAGTTGCTTAGTAACCTAGTATTGGTGGTTAATTTTTGTGTGCACCACGATAAATGTAAACAACAGACAATGAGCGTCTATGTCGTCAACAATAGTATTGTTTAGATTCAAATTCATCTTACTGGCCAAAGTGATAGCTTTTGTGAGGCTTTGTTGCTGCTGCTGCACATGTGTCGGCCATCCTTTGTGGGCCAAACTTTTTACAAGTACGAGTATATGCCAAGTATGCTCCAGGACGTGCTGTTCCTGTAAAATAAATGCCTTTTGAGATCGTAACACAGTCGCGCATAGGTACGAAGTAGTGCGCTGGTATAGAACGAGTTCTGTACAGGTCAAAGGCGACCAAGAAACCGGAGGTGTTTATGCACTCAATGGAATGAGCAGCAGTAATAGAAGTTAATGAAACATTTATGCTATGAGGGTTTTAATTAAAGATTACTGCTGTGTCGTTTGCTGTTGTAGTCGCACGTAGTCGGTGCAGACCTCTCAAGCCGCGATAGAGAAACAGCTCATCATGAAGAGTATAGGATGCGACGCCGAGTGGTTACAAATGGCTAGAAAATCTGGAAGAACAGTCACGAAAATAATGGCAAAATGCGCTACTTCCTACTAGACGTTTTACAGCATCAGAAATATCGAGCCGTGTGGTATCATTGGCGGGTCTGATTTAAAGTAGGCTTTCTGCAGTAAGTGCAGTGACAGATAGACACATTAGCACATTCCTCCACATAAACGGCTTGCACACTTCTGACGAGCGAATATCGAGCGCGTCATCCTAAGCCTCCTGGCCATTTTCTGAGCAAAAATTTATTATAACGATGTTTTGATTTATATAACACATGTCATACAGAAAAAAAAGCAGATCCTATAAAACAAACCAAGGTGTAACATGTATATGTACGCTATATACTATATAAGGCAAACAAGGCCGAGCGTCTTGCATAGATAATTGTGTATTTGAAGTTTCATGTATTATAAATCTAGATTCAGTCGAATGCCTATTTTGGTCTCCTAGGCATACACTACAAATTAGTGTTTTTTTAATTTCAAAAGCAGCAATAGAAGAGTTCATTAAATATTTGTGCTATACGAGTTATAATTAAAGATTAGTGCTGTGTCGCTCACTGCTTTTGTCGTATTGGCACAAACCTCTAAGTCGCGATAGATCATCACAAAACGTTTAGAACATTGCAGCGGAAAAATCTGCATTGTGGGAAGCGTTCGTGTCCGTGGGGTTTGTTCCGCCTGGGCCTATTTTGACTAAGATTTTCCTACCTGGAGCTGACTAAGTAACTCCTCCAAGGCAGCACTCCAGTTCCTTCTTAACGAATTTGCTTTATCGTAATGAGAAGTTGCACAATCAATGGCGCGTTTTAAGAATAAATCAATATGATAGGCCCTGTGAAATAACAATAGCACAGCGCCCAATGCCTGACTTGTGCCGCATGACTGCTTTTAGGGATATTATTTATTCTCTTCTTGTGCAGGATTTTGCACTAAGGACTACGTTGATAGCTTTTTAGTACATAAAAAGTATGATTTTCGGACGTTAGGCTCATTTGGCCCGTACTCGTTATTGAGGAACTTACGCAAAAAACAAGGCCGTTATGGCGTCTACTCGAAACGGCTGCCGTTTAAACGCTGCACCGAAGACAAATCTCCGGCGCAGTTTATGGGGTCAATGAAAATGGATAGAGCCGATATACACTCATAATTGAGAAACAGCCAACTACTTGTGTGCCGTCACTATAATACTCATAATGACAATAAATAAAATTATAAGAAAATATGCAATATAAACGCTCCATCTAGCCTTTGATGGCTTTGAGGAGCTGTGAACCTCTGTACAAATGTAAACCACTTATGAGAATAATAAAACCTATCTATCTATCTATGACGATAAATATTGTAATGTCAAACCAACCATCAACGGCAGAACAAAAACACATTTACAACCCGAAAAAAAAACGTATTGGTTGTGACATTGTTAGTTATAAGGTAGAGCAGCATCTTATGTTGCTTCTCGTTATCGCTTCTCGGCCTTTTGGCTAAGATCAAAGTGTAGTATGATATCACCGGAACAATACTTGTGTTTAAAAATAGCGTACTGATAAATGACGTTATGACAATTGGGCAGGTGAGTTCACTTTCCCGGAAATGGGTCCTGTCACTGCCAACGAAGAGCCTTGAGCACTTTGAGTGCTACTTCTTCGCCGAGTAATCTTATCATAATAATAATAATAATAATAATAATAATAATACATGTTCAACGTTGATTATATGCTCTGTATATCACTAAAAGTAATCAACATAACATTAAAATGAACACTTATCTGTCTCCTACTAAAACAAGCCTTGTATAACAAAAAAACCTCAGTTCTGTTTCCCAGACGCTAACTGACTCCCGAAAAACCTAGATACAAGTATATGTGCTCACCTTACGAACCACCGCCATGCGTTACAGTACACCGTTATCTGTGGTGTACTAACAGCGAGTGTCGTTGGATTTAAAAGCAATATCCCCGTGGGCCTCATGCCGATGGCGTTACCATAATACCGTGAAAGCTGAAGGAATTTCTTTTATGAGCATTAACTACTCTAAACGTTTTAGGGGCTAGTAAGGTAGTTGTTGGGGCGAGTAAAAAAACGATACAATAACCGAAACTAAAATGAGAATACATCTTTCGCAATCGAGACGTCTAGCTTGGTAGGGTAAACAGTTGAAACCTGTTAGGCAACGCTGACTAGAAATTAGTCGACAACCCCCGTTGTTGGCCCTATAGGGTGGCTGTAGCTCACCTTTGAAATGTATTTAAATCCTAAATTTAAGGATTTTTACATTTTATGGTAGAGTGCGCGAATGACCTCAAGTTGTATTGCTCAGCTAAGTTTATGTACGCTAAAAAGAAATTAGAGCAAGCAATTGATGGTGTTGTTTTTTGACGTGCAAAATATGACATACAACTTTTCACTCAAAAGTAAACTCCTGCTCATACTTAATTGCTACTAATTGCGTATGTCTTATTATAATAAAGTGATATATAATAAAGCTCGAATTCTGAGCAAGTTGCTGCACAGCCAGCTCTCCAGTATAGGAACTTATCGACGAGCATTACCATTACTTGGACTTGCTTTATGGTGTACAGAAGAAGCGTAATTGGTCTTTACTCCATGGGTACGGTAGAAATGTGCAGTCATTGTCTGCTATGGGTAAAATATAAACACACAGTCATTGTCTTATATACAATGTGACGCATTAGATGATCACGTTTTAGTTAGGCAAACAAACAATTAAAAAAATCGCTGTTCGGTCATTTTCCTAAATAAAATTTGTATAGAGTATACCAAGATGCATGCGTAAAGAACGGCCCTCCGCTAGCTTTTATGGCCCGAACTACGATTCCATAAAAAAAATGCCTATTTTGCAGCTTGAAGTACCTGCCTTTTAACAAAAAATATATATATATACTTTAGTGACTAAGGAATTTTATATCTATTCTTTCGAAAGAGTCAACAAATTGGAACACAGCTGGATACAAGTAAACAGAGCTCCCACGTTCACGCGGTCCAACGTCAAGACATATACCTTTTTTCCCCCTTTGAAACGTTTTTCAAACAGTAATCCTCATAATTGTTTGCAAAAGACAATAACTTTAATAAGCTACGTAAAAACTTAAAAAGTAAACACAAAAAGTTTCTAAACGCGTCTTTCGAAGTCGAGTTGAATTGCGGCGGATCTCTTCGCCAGTCTTGCAACATTGTCCTTTCTAATTTTTTTTATTCGTTGGGAACAGGAAAAAGTCACACAGAGCCAGATCCTATATGGAAATCGCGTTGTCGTAGTGGAGAATACAAGACGTGTTTGACCAGAGTTCAGGCCTCTTGTGTTGAACGTTCTTGCGCAATCTTCTTAAAATTGGCTGATAGTATTCCTTATTGACCGTAGAAACAAATGGCAAAAGTCATGGAAGATAATTCCTTTGTAACAGTGAAATATATAATATATATATATATATATATATATATATATTTTATATATATACATATATATATATATATATAATATATATATATATATATATATATATAATATAGATATATATATATATATATATATATATATATATATAATATATATATATATATATATACATATATATATATATATACGTAAATAAATTCGACCGTTAACCAACCAGATGACAACATACTATGTATGAAAATCATGCTCAGCCACTCTTCATGGTGTGCTATCGGCAGCAATAAAAATCGGTCGCATACAGACTAGTTTTTCTAAAACCATCAATAATAAGTTTCGTCTAAACGTAATGTAAAAAGGTGCGTACACATTGATGCAAAATCAAACCCAGCCTAATAGTGGTCACTTGCCAATTTCGACGATGCCTTGTCTATAATGCAGTCAGGTTTAAATTAACTGCGCTAACTATTACCATCTTTATTCTAACTTGCATGACAGCCCTAAGATCTGCTTTAATATTTAGTATTTCGTTCCGTTCTACACATCAAAAGTGAACCAGAACCCACATATAGCTATAGCCACTACTTTTTGAAGTACACATTTGTTCGCGTAATATAGACAGCTGCGAACCTCTTGGCTACGTCTTCATGCGCCTTACCTTCTAACTTGGGCCTCTCCAAAAATAAAAATACATTTCGGAAACTCATAGATATATGTGAGAGCATGTAAGGCGTACGTATGTACAAATATGATATGTGTATATGCGTGTACATATTTATTTGTATACATATATGTTACTTGTATATATAAATATATATTTATAAATATATTTATATCTATATATATATATATATATATATATATAGTATTGGCAAATCACTACACGTTATTCGTGCTAAGTGCTTTTCTCATCTGTATTGTCAAAAGTGCCCATAAATACAACTCTGCAATGGTGTTACATTTTTAGTCCAGGTAATGTTCAGTTGTGCTGAGATCGTCAAACATACGTGTCAGAACGTATTCACTCATGGCATATAATGCACATTGCGGATCAGTTTATATGGTTGTGTACTAACACAGATTGCTCCAAAATTAGACTAGTCTTTGTCAGGCTATGTATATAAATATGTGTGTATTGATGTGCGCGCTAGTGTTACATCAAACAGATCACATGCAAATGCCGTTGTTTGCATTTAAGTTGTATGCTGGGTACATTGTTTGCGTGTCAGATCGCTGTTGACAAATAGAAGTTGCTCATTAAACATTGGTCAAGCTCGTGGCCTCCGTGCTGATTCGAATTTACCACGTTAACCGCCAACCGCATCTCATCTCATCGCAGCAGGCTAGAAAAGAGCACGCTGTGGAGTTTGCTTTAAAGTTCCTATGAGACGGTTGAGTAGTTAGAGGTGGGAAAGATCTAGCCTATCCGCTAGACCCGAATCGTTAAATTTAAAACGCAGCCAGTTTTGCAAAGTATCTACGGATCCAGAAGTTTATTTTATTAGCATTATTATTATTATTATTATTACCAAAATGCCCGTGTTGTATTGGGTCCCTTTTAAACTGCTGTCCCTACATGCCTGCAACAAGTGATCGTGATCCCCCCCCCCGTCTGTATCGTCTCAATCAACAATCGACCCCAATGCCTGGTGGTTCGGCTCAGCATAGAGTAACGCATCCGTCGCGTAGAAACGTGCACACTTACCTCCGATTACAACGGTCGGTACAACGACGACATCGAAACGCCCATAAGGATGCGCGCCGACAAAGATGGATACCGTCAGCGACGAATTAAACGGAGTGTATTGGATCATGGCCCTCAGCGAAACAGCAGGACGAAAAAACAAGATCCAAAAGGAACTAATGGGGCCCCGCCTTCTCATTGTAAACATGCGAGGAGCGGGCGTGGCATGGAGCGGATCATCGAGAATCCAAGCCATCCCTCTTCGATCCGATCGGCAGAGTTCTTCGATCCGGTCGGCGGGCCAAAGAGGTATGTACGAGTATTCTCGACTGATAATTGTCTCTTTTTCGTTGTATATATAAATATTAAACAATTGAACAGTTTCGCTTTTCAATAGACTAGTCATTGCTTACATCTAGACCTTATATGTGCGTTTTATTGTATAACTGAAAATTGGCAAATCTTCAAAAATGGTGCTTTGAAAGGCGCATGTACTGCGCCCGGGCTTCAGACACTCGATTCTTGATATCGCAGTCTCTGGCCATCTAGTCTACTCCATTTGTCGACGATACATATACAGGGTCATTCATATTGTTGTGCACGAATTTCGAGGTTTGATAGAACTCGGCAAGAAAATAAGTTTTCCCTATGGAGGGAAGACGTGGAAACGTCTTGTTTAGGAGAGAGAGTGAAGCTTATAAAAGTAGTTTTTCTGCCTTTTTTTTCCTACATAGTTGTGCGAAATCTCTGTTTGCGGGAGAACCAGTCAACGCATGAAGGAACCGATTACATCGGCGTGTTCGGAGGAAAATTTCACAACGGAAGACACTTCACTAGCTTGCGTAGCAAAAAGCTAATACCCAGATTAAGTCATGAAAAGTCGATATTTTACGTTAACGCATTTTCATGAAAAATCGTAAAATTTTTCCATTGCGACCAAAAATGTACGTCCGAAAGACCACTCTCAATAGCAATAGCAAATTTAATGCCCATCATTTTCGTATCAAGATGATGGTGCTGCGTTACGTAGTTGTCAAGTCACTAAGCTTTTTCGATAGCCATATCGAAAGCGACGGCATGCATATTTCCATAGGGCGTATGAGAAAGTTAGGTACATCTTTTGAGGTTTGGTAGAACTCAACAAGAGAATAAATTTTCCTAGTGGAAGGAGGGGGCGGAAACGTCTTGGCAAATTTTTACGGTTCTGAACGTGAAAACTTGCACGTAAAACATAACAACTATGACTGTCGAAAAAGCTTAGTGACTTGACAACTACGTAACGCAGCACCATCACCTTGATACGAAAATGATGGGCATTAAAATTGTTATTGCGTGAGAGTGGTCTTTCAGACGTACATTTTTGGTCGCAATGAAATTTACGATTTTTTTATGAAAAGGCGTTAACGTAAAATATCGACTTTTTATGACTTTCCTTAATCTGGGTATTAGCTTTTGCTACGCAAGCTAGTGAAGTGTCTTCCGGTGTGGTTCTCCCGCAAACAGAGATTTCGCACAACTATGTAGGAAAAAAAGGCAGAAGAACTACCTTTATAAACTTCACTCTCTCTCCTAAACAAGACGTTTCCACGTCTTCCCTCCATAGGGAAAACTTATTTTCTTGCCGAGTTCTATCAAACCTCGAAATGCGTGCACAACAATATGAATGACCCTGTCGCGCGACACGTCGGCGGTAGCGAACGTCGCCACAGTCATTTTACATGCACTTAATCTGGACATGCCCTCCGAAAAATTGTAATTACTCCGCAACCACAGCTCGCATTGGCATATGTTTGGTACCAAAATGATCGCCATGAATTGCGCAATAGACTGAATATGTCTGTTTTGAGCGCTGTAAGTGGTTGTAGGGTTATGATTCTGAAGTATTTGGCGTAAACGCTAATAAAGAACTTCATTTTTGGCGAATTCTCTTTTAAACGACCGTGTCGCATCTTCTGGCCGGCCTTATATGCCCCACGAAGGTGTGCTTAGTTTCTGTCTAAAGAGGACTGGTTGTCTCGCAACAGCACATTTTGTGCTCCTATGTCGGGCAAAAACACTAGTGTCACAAATTGTAGTAATTTCGCTCTCACTCCGAAACAAGACTTCTCAGAGACTATGTTCCATTGGAAAAAATATTTGCTTTAACGAGCTCTACAATTTGTATATTCTATTATAAAAAAATTCTGCAACACCCTGTATATATAGGTCTAGTGGGACGGTGCGTTGTGGAATAAATAGACAATAGTTTATTTATTAACTATTAAAGAAACGAGAGTGGAGGAATGTTTGTGTCGTTGAACGAACATTTCGACGTAAGATATTAGAGGCGTAGATTTGGCACACGTTCGTGAGCTTCACAAATGTGTGTCAAATCGTGTTAGTAGTGCATTTCAAACGTGCTTGTTTTGAAAAATACTTTTATACACTCTTTAGAAAATGTACGCACTTCTACGATACGGCCCCCGCCCGGACATAGAAAATAGCACTTTACTTCTCTTCATTCTGCCAATCGATTATTGTGTCTCCTCTGCCTCTATACAGTCTTGTTTTGTTCACTGTTTCAGTTCTTATATTACGGTTTGCTTTGTTGTGATGATCAATGTTTTTTCTACGCAGGGGATTTTTCAAAGACCTCTTCGATATTCTATTAAGTATTTTCTGCGGAAGATGCAAAATGAGGCGCCTTAGAACGGCATTTGAATGAAGTAAGCTGTTCTGTATCCCTTAAAAGAGTTTCACTCACCTGCGGAGATAATCTTGAGGTCTGAGCTTAAGAGAAAGAAGGCCACGAGGGCTCAAATCAACCAAGAACAGGGGTTTCAGGATTATTTAGTTCTAGTGACAAAGAATACAAGGCTAACAACATGTTTTTTTTAATGCTCACAACATATCCTGTTGTGTGTATGCCACAACTGAAGCTACAGATTGCATAGATTAATTGGTGTTGCGCTGCTAACCAAATCAGTATTCTGCTGCAAAAATTGCTTTAAAAACCTTATTTAAAAATTGTTGATATATCTACGAGCTCATATATATATATATATATATATATATATTGTTATGATTAAAGCTACTATTTTAGCGATAGTTCCAAGCTGAATGGCCACGTTACCTGAATTTTGCCAATAGTTGCGTGGAAACGCAATAGTTGGAACATGCACGTGGTCAATATAACAAAATGCCAAAAGCTAAAATTAGTATTTTATAACTTCTGTTATACATTCTGCCGGTTAGCAGGCGAAGATCGTTGTTTGTAGGTAGAATATGGTTTGCTTACGTGTTATTTGTACGTACAAAGTATGTAATACGTATGTGATAATAACACGTGCTTTCATCGATTACATGCAACTAAATAAGCCTCGATAATAATTTTGATAAATAATTAATTGTTAAGGCGTCATGCAAATTCTTCAATTCACACATCTAGCATTTTAGCAGAGTAATTGTAAAAGACGTTTGGAGCTTTTTTACAATTTTTCGGTTATATTTGTATGGGGACCTTAAACATTTCTCAAGCAGTGGAGACTGGGCTATAATTGAATCCACCTGGCGGAGTGCGTCATCTTTGTTGATGTTTGAATGGAAACATTTAAGTCGATTCTTTCACGGCGAGAGAAAATAGTGAGCCCAAACATATGAAAAACACTGAGACTTTTCCCGTCGTAGAGTCGCTCTGGGGAATTACCCGGCGTATTCACCCGTGGGCGTTCCTTCCATTATTCCGATGTTTCAATTAATGCAAATCGGTGCTTGAGGTCATCGAGGTGAAGCTAGAAAATGTCGAACACGATTTGGAGGTGCTTCTTCGATGCATAATTCCATCGACTCAATAAATATATAAACATTGTTGGAAATTACGCCGAAATCTAAATGAAACTTTAGCTTCCTAAAAATGCCTCATTTCTCAATGAACTTTAAGAACTCTCAAAAAATAAATCTTCTTAGGAGACTTTTTAATTTAACGGGTCTGGCAATCTATTGCGGTTCTGAATCATTTAGGTTCACCACGTCAAAAGGGAAGACTGCACCAGTTCGATCGGAAACGATTCTCGAGTATCGAAAGCATCTGGAGGCTCATGGTCTGCATGAACGAGGCATTCCTGTTGTCGTTATCGAGCACCTCTTCAACAATGCATTAAAACGTGGTTACAAACAAACATCAGAGGCCACACCCTCGAAAATAAAAAGAAGTGTCGTCTCGAACGGATTTTCGCAAATTACGAGCAGAGCACATATTGAAAGCCGGTTATCAGGACCAACCAACGGCAACGTCTTAAGCTGTGTCGGAGGGACAGAGATTGATGTGACTTCGGCTACGCGGATTTCCGCTAGTAGTCCGAACAGTGTTTCGTCGCTCGAAGCGCTTGCACAAAAACGTCCAGCAGCGACGAAGGCGACAGAAAAAAATGGCGATATGCGGTGGTCCTATGAATTAGAGCCAGCACACACCAGGGTACTTGATGAGATCTCAAATGGACACACACCGACTCCCCGGGGCAGGCAATATGAGGGTGTGATCGCCAAGAGACCTCGCATGTGCCGTGATTCACTACGCAGTTGCGACGGTAATAGTGTTGATGTGGACGCTAGGCGTCGATCTAATTGCACAAATGTGAAAGATGCTACGTTGATAAGATGGGACGAAACGTCACGATCGCTTACGCCTCGAATCTCGACATTGCCGCAGACGATGCATATTGCCGGAAAGAAAAAGCAGTCCGCGGAACTAAACGAAGTCTATCCACCTACACATCGAACACTCGTCACTTACCGTGAGTTCATCGCATTGAGAGTTCCTCTTGTACACCTGCCATTACGAAGAGACGAGCCTCATTCTACCCTCAAAACGAATCATCAGGCAAAAGAAACAGATACATTGCTTATGAGGTCATTTTCCAAAAATGACGGCTCTCGAGTGGCAGGTGTACAAACACGAGCAGCGGTGACAGGACCTACGAAAGCCACTGTGCACGAAGGCTCCAAAGTCGACACTGATGACAATATGCTGGCCGCATGCGCATCGAGCCGGTGGAGTGAGGAAAGGTTAATTGAAGAACCGTTTCAGGTAAGTTTAGTCTCATTAAGTGTATAGTTTAAAATTAGCTATTCGACTCGTTTGCGTTTGTTTTTTGCTCTCCAAATATACACATACGAGTATATGTATACAAATCCAGTGAAGACTAAAAATGTGTCGCGGTAATATTGTTCGTATCTTGCATCGGGCTCCTGAATCACGATGTTCAGGTCTGTCTAATACTTTCTCGTACGTTGTGTGGCGATGTGACGATATTCTCTATAGGTAAACCCTTCGTTAACCGCGATGCTGCCTGGAGACCTGTGTGCCGATGGTTCAACATGTGCCACTTTCTTCCACATTCGTAATGCAAGCCGTTTATTCTACGGCGTTACTATTCAGAGGATGGCCACTCTGACAGACCGAGACCTTGGCTTGCCCTTAGCCTTGGCGCGGAGCCAGACGACCTGCCCTGGCGGAGGAGGGCATCTGTTTGATGGACAACGTCTGGCGAGAGCACTAGAGCGCTGCGATCCTTCAATTGAGAGCAGGAGTTTAAGCAACAGCACACAGTTTTACGGGGAAAGTGATGTCGGTCAGCCTCGTGCCCTCGTGAGAGAGTGTATCGACCGTAATGACGACGATGACGACGACGTTGCGAACAACTTGCCTGAATCATCGGCTTTTTGGGGTTGTCACCTAGATACAGATGATCTGTTGTCCGATAGTGATGTTTCCTCTAGGCGGTCGAGTCTGAACTCCGACGACTGCGACTATTTCGCACTACCAACGTTGTTGGACCTGGGCCACATTGTTGTCTACCAAACCGATGCGAGCACGCGTCCCACTGTAAATATCAACTCTGTTCAACATACAAATGCTAACAACAACAACAGCAACAACAACAACAACAACGACGACGATGACTCTTTTAGTAAATGTCACGATAACACTTCGAGATCGGGGTCTGTTGAGAAGGTTAGCCCTAAATACCACACAGAATCGAGGTCACTTGCAGGGCAAGGCAACGATTTGCAGACATTGGATTCGAGTGCACTGCCTGATGATGACTTGCTTAGAATGTGGGAGCTAGATGCGGAAAGATATTCGTCTGATGGCGGCGATTCCAAATAGACGCTGCCAACATTCCAGTGCATGCGCCGCCTCTATCGCCGCAGGATGACGTGTTTCGCAGTGTCGACTTCTTCTCCCAGCTTGACACGGTTCCTGTGGCGTCCCTGTCGGCCTTTGATTTCGAGCTGGTTGACGATCCATGCACTGGCGAAATGCAATACCGCAACCGATGACTTAAGATTAAGGTAAACACTCAGGCCAGAGGTAACAACAAAGTGTCTCTTATAGGAACGGGGTCGTTTGGGGCGCTTACTGTAGAAACACTCGAAATGGCTTAGCGGTGACAATAATAATAATAATAATTTTTAACAAGGGATTATTATTATTATTATTACAGGCATCACAATTACTAATATATTAATTATATTATACTTACAATATTGTTCGTGTTATTACTGCGTAAGCGTCGGTGACCACTCAACATTAACAACATAATAATCATATATAAATATTAAACACCTGTATGTACAAAGAAAACGACATGCATATCTTGTGAGCAGTTTAATTTCCCTTGGCGCCGGCAGAGACAAGTTTAGGCTCTTCTCTGACGCGTCTGCATATCGAAAGTGATCTTACAAACGCTGTCAGAGGAAGTGTGTGCCGGGTATATAACGCGTACATACTCATATGTGTGCATTATCATCTACATACCTAGGTGTGTTATCCGGAAGTAGTAGGATGACTTGAGATTACATATCTCATCATCTCTACCTTTTTTTTCATTATTGACACTGCATGTTACATTAGCACGCCGCCACACCCACGATCAGGGTTAGTCTAAAATCCTGCTCGGTTTCGACTGCGATACCGTCGTCATTCGGTTGAGCTGGCCATAACCGGCGTAATGGACGCAACACGAGCAACTTATCAATAAGCAGAAGCACGAAAGTCTATCCCGAAGTGCCATCCGTCATGTCAGGTCGAAATCTAATCAGTTTATTTTTAAGGGGCTAAAGGAGACGCCAAGCTAAACGTGCGTCGATCCCCAATGCTCTTCGAAGCCGCAGGCGATTTTTCATCAACTGGACGATGTTAGATGACGTCGATCAACGCGCATCGATTAAGTGTCACTGTAATATAGTCGACGATGCTCTGGGCTACGCGACAGTCCACTTGTACTCCCTGCAAAACTGTAAATGGATACAAATAATAAAACGCCTATGCCAGGCCTTAAAACGCTTTTGTTTTCAACAGTTAATGCTTCTATTATACTTTTCGTGTGAAACTTTTTCTTTCGGTTGCTCTGAAGCTTGTTCTGCTTCGCCGAACCAACTTGTATTCGTCCTCTTCGTGTACGTCCAAATACGTCGGAACCGAAGTAAGCAGCAAGAAGGAATGAATGACAAACAAGGGTGCGTGTCAACCACACACTCCCACCCAAACACATAGCAACGATAGGGCTAGTCGATGCGACGTCTGTCGACTTAGTTGTCGAGTTTGCAGGAACGACGGAGGGAAAAATTCCCCATATGGTATGAAACGCAAGCACGGCAAGATAGGCCGGGCTGGCAGGGAGTGACGGTTAGATGGGGACGTATGTTTAGTGGGTATGAGTCTCGACTCGGGACCCCCCCCCCCCCAATAGCATAGCTCTGCCTTACCTCTGAATACTACAAGGCCTAGCATTTTTAGTTATAAAGCACTTTAATTTATTAAATGACTTTTTATGTTAGCACTTTGGAGTGAACAATTGTCTCCGCGTTAACGTGTGGTTACGGGTTATCTAACCCGGGATTAGCCCAGTTCAACAATGTGCCCCGAACAGATGCTGCGTTTCCTCGTTGGATGTCGAGCGACAGCCTTTGACGCAAAAATTCCGATGCTCTTGAGTCTCCCGTGGAGAGGTTAAGGCTTCTACCCACGCGCTGAATCAACTTTAGTGTAAGCGGGCCTGGTCCTCCTATTGTTTCAAAGGCCAACGGACAAAATTGATGCGGATAACTAACGCCTGAGTATTTTCTACATTTGTTAGCCTCTGCTAACCTAGACGCATGACCTGCCTGGTCCGCACCTGCACCGACCATCGAAGGGGCTAATGAGTCGGTTACAGTTGCGTCCCAAACAAGCATGCGACCACGCTCAAAGGGGGTTAGAGTAAGACCGTCAGGCCTTGTTCCGTCATCTCTGGATAGACCCGGAGGCTCTAAACGCACGGAAAGCCAGCAGATCTTAGTGATCGACTGAAAGTGTCATTTAATGCCGAGTGGCGGGCTCTTCGGCCTGCACTTAAGGCGCATGAT
This sequence comes from Dermanyssus gallinae, assembly GCA_003439945.1. Taxonomy (NCBI): domain Eukaryota; kingdom Metazoa; phylum Arthropoda; class Arachnida; order Mesostigmata; family Dermanyssidae; genus Dermanyssus; species Dermanyssus gallinae. Next base: position 38,486 of record QVRM01000593.1, on the reverse strand, counting down.
AAGCCATGATGCGCCAAAGCGTCTACAATGTAGCCACAACGACATCGGTGAGGGACAACTAGGTCGACACCAAGACGCAATCCGGTGCTGATGCGCGTCGTCTCATCATCCAAAAGCGTCCCTATTCGTGGACAGGGTAGGGCATGTAACCAGGCTCCAGCCCCTTGACTACTAACGGCTCGAAGCCTGGCTTTGTCAGCCACGGTGGGGGCTCTATCAATCAGGCTTGTTAATCGCTTTTCTTGCAGAGGGTCTGTCCAACTGCTTTGTTTAGTTCTTTCATCGGGAGGGGAGTCAAACAAAGACAACATTCTGTCGGTCAGCTTTTGTAGCTCAGCGTTATAAGCTTCCCATCCATCCTTATCCAATAAAGCCCTAACCCTCTCCGAAGCCTGAGTCAATGATGACACGATCGCGGGTCCAGCCATCATGACCGCGTCCGGCATACCTAAGCCGCCTAGAGAGATCGGAAGCATTACCTGATCCCTTGCCATAGCGGTAAGCTGAAGATTAAGTATCTCCTCTAAAATATCTAAGCTAAGATCGTTAAAAGGCTGTAAAAGTTTAGGCGATGAGGATAAATTGCAACCTCTAACTAGGTGTGTTAACTTCGTGGCTAAAAAGCAAGATCTAAGGAGAAACAGACCGCAGTGGGCCCCCAATTGGGATAGTCTGTCTGTGGCGAAGTTCAGTTTGTCTTTCCGGGTGGCTAGTGCTTTTGGTACCCCATCCGGCAGCAAGGGCACACCTAACAGCTCCAGGTCAGCCTTGTCAACAACGCGGCATCCAGGGAGTAGGCTAAAGAGGTCCGTTAAATCTAATGGTTCAATTCCGTTATGATCCGTAACATAGACTTCACATTTGCCCGGGTTCAAATTCAGGCCACTAATAACACCAAAGTCAATGACCTTTCGAATATCGTCTAGTACTGTCGGGAGGTCTCCGCCTAGAACGCCGTCATCCAAGTACCAGGCATTAAGGGGAGATCGCAGTGTATCCACCACATCCTTGATACACAGAAAGAAAAGTGGAGGACCTAGGGGATCGCCCTGCTGAAGACCTGTTTCCGATAGCATCGTGTTATGGGGCATGACCAGATGTGATGACTGACCGTAAGCCAGATTCGTCTGGTGAAACAGTAAGGGAACCCACGACTTGACGGATTGGAGTAGATGGTCTCGTCGAACGCTATTAAAAGCGTTTTGGAAATCCAGTTTGACCATCACCGTCGGTACTTTGCGCGATTGCAGAAATGTACGGGTACAGTGTATTGCTACCTCTGTACCGCCAGGGGTAGCGAATCCTAGCTGGTGATTGCCAAGAGCTGCTAAAACAGCGTCCTTATTATCTTGACAGCTAATTTTGGCTGCCAATCGGCGAACGACCGATGAACAGGCGATAGGGCGTAATGATCCATCTTTTTTCTTTAGTGCAAACATTCGTGCTCCGAAGATAAGTGGTATAAAACAGGAAGGGGGCGAGCCCCATCTGAGCACATCAACTACTTTGGCAATGGCGTCAGCTAATCGCTCAGCCGTGCTGCCCAGTGCACCAGACAGTAGGTCCTGAAGTAGACGGGGTCTCATAAAATCCAGGCCGGCAGCTGAACTCCGACTGAAGGTCTTCATGGCGTTCAGTATCTCGTCGCGCGAGGTTGAAGATGGCAGTGTAACCGCCGGGGGTGTGGGCATGGTTAGATCCCGAGGAGCCTGTGGGTGTTTGGAGCGGAGTGCTTCCGTATTTTCGTTCACTGGCACTAGAATATCCTCGGAGCTCACCAATCTAGCTGCACCTAAGATATCGCCTTCCGACAACTTGACTCTCACCCGCCTGCAGAGGTTATCGTCGAGGTAAGCCTTCGATCCCGAACCCTCATGCGTCAGGCCCCTAAGCCTTTTTCCCGCTGAAAATTCGCGTAAGTTCTTCCTAATCACGACAGACAGGGACCGGGCGTCCTTTTCCGCTCGAGGAAGTCGCAGCACGACCGGAGCAAAGGAGAACAAAGAGTACCAGGCGGAGAAGTCGTTGTCCTTGGCGACGTTTGAGAAGACGTTAGTAAGTTCCTCTGCAACAGTAGGCCTTACAGATTTTGGTAAAATGCGTAGCAGTTTGGCTTGGCGCATGTTTGCCTGAATGTCGACGAGTAGAGTGTTTATATCAATTTCTTCCGTCGAGGCCCGATGGGCTGTGAACGGCCTGTTGGCGGCGTCAGCATGCCTGGCTGATATATATATATTATTATATATAATATATATATATATATATATATATATATATATATATATATATATTATAAAGCTATTACCTGGGCATAGGTATTTCGTATAGGGCTCTTACAAGAACACCAAGCAACAAAAGAATAAATGAGAAAAAGAATGAAGACAAAAAGCCCAACCATCAGCAGAGCTGTGCGAATTCATCCCGCGGAACAGAGGAACTACCGACTCTCGGCGCCGTCTTTTAGCATTGGTAACAGATAACATCACGCTAAATGCCGCACCCTTAGGAGAGCGCACGACTACCAGGGTGGGCAGCAATCCATGCGGGCTATCCCAAACTGAAAAATGGTACAGCCATACATAAGGTTTGCTCATCTACCCACTTGTGCAACTGCTAATGGGCCACGGTGGCTGCGTTTACCTACGCCGCACTGGGGACACTGACACCCCCTTATCTCGTATGTGTAACTCAGGAGAGGCTGACGGCTTAGGGCACAGCTACAAACGTTGCATCTCGTTCAATGCTAAACGGGAGACACTGTCTTGGAATCTATGATTGGGAACTTCCCTGACATTCCCAACCCTTGTAGAGGAGACCCTTAAAAATCATAATATCTAGTTTAAGATAAGAAGATTCGCAGAATTTGTCTCCGAGGCGAAAATAACCGCCACACAAATTCGAGCAGCCTTAGTGGCAAGATAAATGCGACAGGTGAAGTAATCTCGTAGGGCAGTACTGCGGCTACCCGCCAACAAGGAGCAAAGAAGAGGCTGGCTTTTAGTTGGTTTGTTAACTCTACACTACCGTGGCTTAACAACAATCGTTAATTTCTAATACGTGAAACGCAACTACGCTAAACTCGAAGTACGATGAGAATGCGTAGGTTGATTATACTAAACAGAGGCGAAGTAGGATGCAATTCGAATAGGAAGTGTTTTCTATTTCGAAGATTATGAGTTGAGGGTCTACGTCTAATCATAATATTTTTGGTTATGATATTTATGTACCACAACTGATCTACCACGTAACTTTCACTATGCCGAAATGCTTGACTAATATAGCGTACACCTTATTATGAAATATAGAAACGTTAAGTTAAGCTACGTCGATCGCCCAGGAGGTCTGGCATTCTAGCGTAAGAACAACACCCGACAAGGCACAACGAGGAAAACTTACTCTGGCAGACAGCAACAATGAGGGAAACCCAACTGTGGCACGGAGATGTCTCAGTAACGCTTAGGCTAATTTATAGAAGCAATAGGTTAGCTTGAAGTAACTATATAACATTTAAGTCCAAGGCACCAAGCTGTTAAAGTTCAAAACGCATTCTTCTTACTAAAACATACTTACCACGGTGCGGTGACGCACACGCGGCAGACGAATGACCAAACTAAGATTGCACGCTCAACAAATTGAGTTTGAAAAAATAAATGAGGCTCGATCTGGATGATGTTAGAGCTACTAGCGAATACGACTACACTACTTGCACTAGTAGGCTATTACTAGTTGGCTCAATGTACCAATACAGCTAATGAGTAGTATACGAATTAGTACCAAATAGCAAATACAATTAACAAAAAACACGATATCTGATCGAACGGTTCATTCGAACATATCCTTTTGCGAGCACGTTTATTTAGCACGTCCACCGTGTGAACTAGTACACGTTTGTTCATACAGTGGCAATTACAGTTGACATCGCAATTTGACAATGTATACATCTCGTCTCTTACCAGCTATACGGCACAGGATCGGGAGCTTTGCAACAGTCAACGCGCCTCCATGGAATTGTAATACGGTTGTGATGGAGGCGGTGACGAAGCGACGCTACCTCGCCTCGTGAAGATGACGTGTTCGTACCACAATGTGTTGAAACCATTAATAACTGGATGCTGCAACGTTTAAAACATTCATATGAACAAAATAAAAAGAGCAGGTAATACTCGGATATGACGGGTACTACGCTGAAAGCAATCTTTAGGCTAGATAGACCAGCTATATTTTAAGCCGCGTTCTGATCAGCCAGTGAACTCAGGAATGTTACACCTAAACATACAACAACAGCAGCAGCAGCAGAGCTCCATTTGATATTTCGTAGTATGCCTAGTTAATAATTATACAGTGTATTTTCACCGTCACATCATTCAGTTGTCATTGGCAGTTGTGTCTCGGGTGGTGCCGTCTAAAAACCTTATAGAGCATAGGCTGCGTAAAAATCAATATCTGTTAGGCCAGACCTACTGTTGCCCTCTTGACTGTAAACCTGGTTAAGCACTGTCCTGCTGCTACATTTTACTCCCATTATATGCTGGAGACAGCCCAGTTAAGTAAAGAATGAGCACGGTATCGACACCCAGCGACAGTGCTGGCATATATCCCTTTCCCGCTGATAAAACTTGAACATATACCCGCGGACGTGTCGAGAAGAGTTATCCAGGGTAAGGGGTTGGTCGATCCCAGTGGCGTGGCGCCTTCGCGTGCGCCTTGCAACCGGAGGAGGCACATGTTCGAGCCACCGTTGCACACTTGTATTTCTAGTGTCCGTCTTACGAAGCAATGTTGACTGATGGTCAGCCCGGAAAAGTAGTGGATGAAGGGGCTGAAAGGATTTAGCCAGGTATGAACGTTTTCATCGACATAAGCTAGATCGTAAATACACGTACAATATTACAGGTTACAGTCTGGATGATGAAATGACTTAGCTCGTCTACCTACCGGACCAACTTTCAAATCGCTGTAACGCACTTTCGTACACCTAACAGGCGAGACATTAGCTACATACACTTCAAGTAGCGCAAAGATGCCACACCGTTTTATGGCGTTCGAAGTCAGCCATAGATTTTCAGTTTTAGTGACTTCCGAAATTGATGTGCAGCCGAGGTTTAATGTGTAAATGTATGACAAGCGACACGACATTGTATACCCTTGATAAACGAAACAAGTTATTTACGCTCAGTTCCTTTCTCTTTCTATCGTGTTTTCTGGAAATGCTAATGGGGACTATGGCCGGGTAAACTCTGGTGACCCCCAAGATTACGCGACAAGAGACAAGCGGCTGTGTACCCCCACACAGTTCCGCTACAAATCTTGTCACACCAGCCGCTTGTGGATTGTCCGCATATGCCTTTGCAGGTGTATCTTCTGCGAAGCTTGATACGTGCAATGGGGACAGTGGTATGGGCGTTCCTTGGTGTGCGTTCGCATATGAATGCCCACCTTGTGCGCGTTGGAGAAACGCCTAAAGCAGATCGGACACGTACGCCGATCCAACGCCTGCGGGGGTTGGTTGACCAGAGCAGCATCGAGTGGCGACTGTTGTTGTTGTTGTTGCTCCTGCTGTTGTTGTTGTTGTTGCAGTCGATGTTGTTGTTGTCGTTGCTGCTGTCGATGTTGTTGTTGTCGTTGCTGCTGTCGATGTTGTTGTTGTTGTTGCTGTCGTTGCTGCTGTTGGTGGTGCTGGTGCTGCTGTTGTTGTTGCCGATCGACACCCAGCGACGCCCGCACGCTATGGTATGATGGTGTCGTGCCTCGACCAGCCCTGCACGGCCCCAAAGGCAGCATTGACGACGACGACGATGAAGGTGACACTAGTAAAGACGGACCCTCCAATGCTCGAACGTGGCCGATGCGTCCCGAAGGTGGTCCTCGAGTTGCGTCGTTTGCTGGCGACGAAAGCCGCCGAAGTGCAGCGGCCGTTGACGCCATTGGTAGGGGGCCATGTCGCACCTTCTGCCGGAACTTGTTGGTTTCTGCGCTTGGACTTGTTTGTGCCCTCTGTGCAGAAGATCTGTGACGCCGGGCAGCAGCAGCAGCCGCAGAAGAAGACCTGGGCCCAGGACGCCTACCTACGTTGTAGTCACTATCCTCATCTTCATCGTCGTCGTCGTCGTCTTCATCTTCTTCGTCGTCGTCGTCGTCACCGCCCCCATCCTCATAGTGGTTTCTCTCCTCAGCACCGTAGTCGCTGAGCGAGCGCATCTGACGCCCTCCCGTCAACGGGGGAGGCGGTGTGATCATAATTGGATGTCGCGCATTTCGAGTCGCTACAAAGTCGCTGGATTCCAGTGGAGCGATCGACGCCGGGGTTCCGTTGCTATCTCCTCCTAACGAAGCAGAAGCGACGACAACAGTGGAGAACGTATCGTCCGACTTCATTTTGAACGCCGTCGTTCTTGGATCGTGGCTGTGGTGCGGGTACCACGGGGACAGAATGTCTGGAAAAGCGAATAGTCGCGTACACGATACACATTACAGGAAATACCATACGATTATTATTCGTAGTCCTAGTAGTCGACAGTGTGGCGCATCGCAATCAGAATTACTTACGCAACAAGTCTTAACAACAAGTACTAAATCAATAGTCAACTCGAGTGAATACGTCCAATGAGATATATGCTACGACAAATCTGCAGATCTTCCATTTTTTACCAGAGGAAGGTAAAATACCTTACTCTTCAAAAAATGTGTTGTAAAAAAAACGTATCAAATAATAAAAGTTATCATTGTCGGTATATTGAGTAACAATTCATCAGCCTGTAATTTGTGCTGAAGTATGAAGGTTTTTTAGCTTGGTAGTACACTGCAGCGTGCAAACCACAATGCGACCACGCCCTAAAAATGTCTGTCAGAAAACAGCCGTTTGGCTAATTAAGTTATAATTATATATATATATATATATATATATATATATATACAGAAGTCGTATTTGTATGTCAAGTGGACTTTATCCCGCTATCGAGGAACGGAAGTTGACGGATGAAATGAATGAGATTTTTTTCAACGCGGTCGTTGAAGATGTTGGCGTCGGCCTTAAAGGTAAACCGCCCATTATAAAGTGGGCGGCAAGCACAATAAGGTGTGCATACTTATGAGAGATAAATTAAAACTGCTCCGGGCCTGGTGAATGACGCGATAGCCTACCGGTCATGCCATTAGTAATAACTTGATCTTGCTCTCAGTTTCGACTCGTAATGGTTTACACTATTTAAATACAAAATAATGAGTTTTTATATAACAATTGCATTGTTAATTCATGAGAATACATCCATACGAATTCGTCTCACATCCGTGCGTTGCACATACCGTACGAAAATACAACTACATTCAAACGCCTACTATTGTATATGCCGTAGTAACGAACAAAACTAGACTAGCCTAGGTTTATCATTCATTATATAGGTAGGTGGTGAACGGTAATCCCATAAGAGTGAAACAAACAACAAACATTGTCCCGTATTTTTATTTAGCTTTACTAGGTTACGCAGCGATGCGGGTACCGGACTCGATCAGCCTCATTGCGTCCTCTGAAAGAAAACACCTCCTGTTAGACAAAGCATCGCATCTCATCGCACCTCACATCTGACTGATCGCACGGATCGTATCGCCATCCCAGATACTAATACTAAAAACTCGATTCGAAAGAAAAAAAATAGCAAAAGACGCAGAAATGAACTGCCGTCCCAGCATAGCAGACTATCATTTGTTGTAACAAAAAATCTACGAAAACTGTAAAAAAATCGACGAATATCTACACCCGTGGGGGGGGGGGTGCAACCACAATGACCGCCGACTCTGCCAGACCCTACGGATTCCCACGCGCGTCAGTACTCGGGATAAACTCCGCCGCGACTATGACAAGTGGCAACAGTCGGAGAGAAAACGCGAATGCCTTGCGTGACAAGGAATCGTGACGCTCCTCAGCGTAGGTCGATATCGACCCATGTTAGAATGGAGGAATTAGTTAGCTGACGCTGTCGTCGTGTGGGGGCGCTGGTTGTATTCCTAGTAGTAACCAATCGGCCCCAACAGCTAGAGTCAATCCAGTAACTTACCAGTAAGCTGTACTGAAATGAACTTCTCAGCTTAATTTTGTTTCAAAGTAGGCCTTGCTCCGAAGCCACGACGTTTCCGTGAGCACGCAGCGGCCACCATGCAAATGTGGGGGTTATAAAAGTATAAAAGGTGACTTACAATTGCTTACCTACGATGGGCACTTTGCATAGAGCAAAGAAAGCCCTTTTATTGCCCGAGGCCGTATAATGAAGACGTTTGAATTTCGCGGTTACACACAAATTAGTCGTTTTTTTATTATGATTGTTGTTGACTGCACGTGAGATTGGGCGGGCTAGAGTGCTACACGGTTGAACTGCACCTCGTTGTGCTAGTAATTCTAATATATCAACAAACAATACGCACCGGTCATCAGCTGACCGCCATTCCCGTGCTTATTTAACTCTGAAACACTTATATTAATCAATTTATATTACAATCCTGTGTAAGTGAACGTGTTAACTCTCAGCCTATAACAGCCTATAACTCTGAAACATAATATAACATCAAATCGGATTTAACAAAATTATGTACGATGCACTTATTTTTCACACTTAAAAAATGGTGTCTTGTTGTACGGTGCCTCAAGTCGAATTTCGAACCAATAGGAACACTTCAGAAAAATGCATACGAAATATATTTTGATTGCCCTATAGGGCAACCACTGAGAATATTTAAAAAGATGAACATATATTGTGTTTTGATGAAATATGCATCTATAAAAATGTTGCCGTCTGGAGAAGTCAATCTCACAAAAATATATGTATATATATATATATATATATATATATTATTTTTCTGAGATTTTTTTTTCCAGACGGCAATTTTTTTAAAAATAAAACGTCAAACCTAAGTCAAAACAAAGCTAAGTCAACCGGAGATGTAGAACTTAATCCGACAGCAACTACATTGCGATTAACCTTCGGATGAGTAGAGAAGGTTCGGATGAGCGGGAACGCACGGACATACATACGTCTGGTTTGTAGCACCAGCGACAAAAAAAAAGGTCTTGATTCCACCCCTTTTTCTCGGTCTATTGATTGGTTCGCGAGGCACTGCGGCGTGCTGTCATCCCGGTTCGGCTCTGAAATCGGTTGGAGCTTACATCGATTTGTGTTCGTTTCGTAAAGGAATACTGGTGGGGTTGTGGTTTGACTTGGCTTCCATTGGTTGGTTGAGACGTGTCATCATCGACGGGTGGGTATTGGGATGATTGAGGACGTTGGGGATTTTGCGCGGACGCTGTAGTGCGTGCTTGGACCACATGTGTGCTGCGCAGAGGGTGAAACGCTTCGTCACAATATACATATATATATATATATATATATATATATATATATATGATAAATATATATGATACAGAGAATGTAACAATAGTAACTCTTCTGACGAATCTACACTGCCGAACACCGGTCGCTTCGTCACCCCGCGCATGTCGCACTTCCGCTGCGCTGTCGGGCGTCCCGGTCGCCGCCGGACAAGGGCGCCATACTGCGCCAGCTACCACAGAGCTTCGGAGAAGACATGTGTTCTAAAAATGGCGATTCTCCCCTAAAATCTTCTCGGTGACCGGCGCGCGGATGCCGCATGCACGGGCGACGTTCCAATTATCGAACATACATCATCATCAGCGTGCAACATGCACATACTCGGGCGGCGTTACAATAGTCAAAGATCATCATCGCCAGCGCGCAAAATTCAAATCGCAGGTGCCGCAACTCACCAATTCGTACCGAGTTGGAGGACGTCTTTAGCCAATACGGCATTGGGACACGGATGACCGACAAAGTTTATCCTGATCTGCCGTGCGTGCATGTGCAAGACCTTTAGACATAATAACAGCGATTGAACGGCCCCATGTACTTGAGGCTGTTGTGGAAGGACGCTTCGAGGAGCTCCAAATTTGATTATCCTCCCGTCCCGAAAAACTAGCTACGTTGAACATTGTAAGGAAAATCACACTACGGGAACTTGAATAAGCTTTTTTGCGGACGTCCGGCAATCACACATATTCGTATATATCAACCTCCCTTCTTCTCGCACACTATAGCGCCGGCCGCTGCTTGCATGTATTATTATACATGATACCAAAGCATTCTCCTCATTGTGCACTTACATTGTGTCTGTCGGTACCTTCCAATACTGGTACCTGGCCCACGGCCTACATATCCTAGCTACCGACTGACCTGGCGCCTGGATGTGTCGCTAAACACTTGCGCATGTCTTGCGTCTGTTAGCTAGCGCTGCAATTTTGCTGCCGCGTGGGAACTGGTTGTGATCCGGCATAAAAGAGATACCTTAAAGTTGAAAAGGCCAGCTAAGGCTAGGTACAGATACTCCGAGCCACGTGATGCATGCGTAAGTCACAAACTGTCGGCGCTACACATCGTCTAGCGACGCACGATCACGTGCACACGTGCACGCAAGTGCGATTTCTTTCTGGATACATCATCAGCATCGCATTGATTCACTCAGATTGAGTATACATATACCCTTATATATATATATATATATATAGAGAGAGAGAGAGAGAGAAATCGGGGGCTACCATCAAGCAAGGACACGGACAGCTGATTTCCTCACGTGACACCTTTTTACCACAATTTTTATTAAGGCGAGCACTGCCGAGTGTGCACACGTATTGTAAATGATTAATAAATCATCACAATATTTGCTATATATATATATATATTTATATAACACGCAGTAACAATAATAATTGATACTTGTGCATTGATACGGTTGTCAGCTGCTCTTCTCGTCATTGCTTTTTGGACACGGTCAGATACTGTAACGATGTTGTTCCGCTACGTGAACTGGCCAATGTAGGCTGAAACTACAACATGACAAGTGGTCTCGGAGCGATGAACGACAACACGAAGATGTACGTGAAATGCGTCTGCGCAGATGCGACGAGAATGATTGGTCTATTGATTTACTAAAGAGGCGCCGCAGCGTGCTGGTACGCCGTCAGATACCAGACGCCGTCGCTCTTAAAATAGCTCGGAAGTTAAGTCGGTTTTGTAAGTGTCGTACTGAAACGCTGGTTAATCGATGGATTCATCGACGCATTCACTTTTTACGGAAGTTGCTTATAATTCTAGACCTTCCTCCGCCTCCTACGGGCTTACGGAATCGCCGTGAGAGAGGCACGTCTTCACTGAACGGGGCGAGGGCCGGGGATACACATGTTGAGATATATCTAGGATTTCTAATCCAATAGTCCTTATTACCGTAGCATGGCCGCTGACTCTCAGCCGTATGTGGCTTATCAGCTATCGTTCTAAATGAGCATGGCCCAAAGAAGATTCGATCAACGTCGGCGAATTGAACCGGCGACACTTTGGAATGCCCCACCGGTCCTCTTCACCTTATTGGTCAATGCGGCTGCGCATGATCGTCGTAGCGTTGGCAGTTTCCGCCGTGCTACAGGGGCGGTTCCCTTGACGTTGGAGTAGACGTTGGATGTTGATGTGTTCGGTCTCTGTTAGTCGGGTCGTCTTCTTACTGGCGCCGTCTTATATGAACAGCGTCGTATATGGATGCTCTGTTGTTGTTGTATCTAGCTTCTTCATATGGTGCATGAAACCATTTCCATTGTCGAGGTAGGTGACTGTGCCTCGACAACCGTTGTCAGTATTAATCCCGTTTCTCAAGTCACTGAGTTCGGTTCTTTCTGCTTCATTTCAGAAATTAATTTGATACTAAATGTAATTCACAAGCTCGTCATCCAGGAATAAAGGCAATCTACTTTGCGGACAACACCTCGCTACAGATATGAGGCATCTACAACTGCTTGTTTTGTCAGAGTGCCACAGAGTTTATCAGAGCGTACAACATATCAATGACACGTTATAGCGAGTTGCATCAACGTTCAGATTCTATGGCTTATGATTAAACAAATAATTTAGTCTGACATGGTCGATTGGCATGCTACAGCATGATGTGCTTTATCTACCATTTCTCTCTAAGCATATATTTTCGAGTAAGCCATTCGAAGGCCATTGAGATATTCAGCTGGCCTTTGATCCTAATTGCGCCTACAAATCGCAGAATCGACGTGACCTCGCAATACAAAAAGCAGGCTCGTCTCTGCCCTTAAGCGTTCAAAGAGGGGTAGCAGTGCGTACGCATAACCATTTTCAATTAGTAATTATTATCCAAATGCTAAAACATATATTCAGATGTTGAAATACGTTTAGGTTATAAGGGAAGATTTTTCGTATCTCCCCTGGTAAACTATCCGAGGCTATGTTCTGGTGGAGCCCTACAAAATATCTAAATGCATTACCGCCAAAAATCGACTTAAAATGTTGCTGTTAGAACGCAAACACTGTCACTGCACCTGAAATCAGGACCACCGGACAAACATCTAATGTTCGGTTATAGTAGACACTCAAAGTATCTTTAGGTCTACCCTTGTTACAGAGGCCAGGAATAAAAATACGTAATGCACGCCCTTTGGCCTGAGGATAGTGTGGGAATCTCAAACCCACTAGAAACGTGGTAGTCCCCTAACCTACATGTCCGGGATACGGCTTCAAGCCACTTCAAATCAGGAACAAATTTGATATCTTGCTAAACATGACATCGACTGCTTTGAACGCTGGACATTCTGCAATCAGATAACGCCGCGTGAATGTCACGGGCCTCAACGCTGATGATCTTGTGTACCTATAGCTAAACCGGTTCGAGCTAAACCGTTACAGTTTTTTAATAGCGCCGCATAAAAAACACGCCACAGCGCTTTGCTGTAAAGTAACTTGCCAATTTAATCTCTAGTGTCAGTTGATACCGGGGTGAGCGGGTTATTAAGACACAAACAACACGGACATTTTGCTAGGCAGGGCAACTATCCAGACTGCTAATTTTGGTTATAAATTGTTTTCGGGCCGAACCTCAGCCAAAATTTAACGTCAACGGGACTGCTTTTCGCATTGCTTCATAGGCGGACCTCCACAAATATAAATGTGCAACGGTGGGGCTCGAACCCGCGCACCTATCTGTTGTCTCTGGTCGCTCAATAAATTTCGGTCATCTGTAATGAAACCAGTATCGTTAGAGACTCGGTAGAACTCATCCAAAGCCACACAGCTACGTTATATATATATATATATATATATATATATATATATATATATATATATATATATATATATGTATATACAGTGCAATGTGTTGTCTACGAACATTTAAACAAGCAGGTTCTTCGTTGCCGGTCGACAATTTCAATTATATATACTACGCAATTGTTGTAACTACAGGAAAAGGCAAACATTTTACACGCGCTATATACGAGGTGTGTTCAATCGTTATCGCGACCTTTGAATTTTCGCGGGTTACGTATATTCGAATTTCGATTTTTTTTGTGGCGTTATGTTGGTACTCATGTCTCTCACTTATGTCGACAAGCTCGGCCATTTTGAATGTTCACTTAATTGTTGACAGCTGCTTTGCTTGCACGTGTTTTGGATCGTCTTCGATTTTTACCTATTCAAAAAAATGGATCAAAGAACCTGTATCAAATTTTGTGTGAAAAACGAAATTAAGTGCGCGGATACATTCCGAATGTTGACTGTGGCATACGAAGAAGCTACCTTGGACCGAAGCAACGTTTATCGGTGGTACAAAATGTTCTCAGAAGGCCGAGAAGATGTGAACGACGAAGAGCGTGCCGGACGCCCGAGCACTTCAACAACAGACGAAAAAATTAATGAAGTGGAGAAAATGGTATTGGCCAATCGTCGAATCACCGTTAGAGAAGTTGCTGAGGACCTAAACATATCGATTGGCTCGTGCCATTCGATTTTTATCAATGATTTGGGCATGAGACGGGTCGCCGCGAAATTCGTACCAAAATTGCTCAATTGCGACCAAAAACAGCATCGCATGAACATTGCTAATGAGATGTTGGACTCTGTCCGCGACGACCCAAATTTGCTCCAGAGGGTCATAACTGGTGACGAATCGTGGGTTTATGGTTATGACGTGGAAACCAAAGCTCAATCATCTCAATGGAAGCTGCCGCACGAACCAAGACCGAAAAAAGCGCGCCAAGTTCGGTCGAATGTGAAAGTTTTGCTGACAGTTTTCTTCGATTGCAGGGGCGTGGTGCATCATGAGTTCTTGCCACAGGGTAGAACGGTCAATAAGGAATATTACCTGCAAGTTATGCGCAATTTGCGCGAAGCAATCCGCCAGAAACGCCCGGATTTGTGGAAGAACAAAAATTGGCTTTTGCACCACGATAACGCCCCTGCTCACACATCGTTGCTTGTGCGCGAGTTTTTGGCCAAAAACAACACACTAATGATGCCGCAGCCACCGTATTCCCTAGATCTGGCCCCCTGTGACTTTTTCTTGTTCCCTAAACTGAAGAGGCCCATGAAAGGACGACGTTACGCTACGCTTGACGAGATAAAGACGGCATCGAAGGAGGAGCTGAACAAGATAAAAAAAATGGTTTTTTGAAGTGCTTCGAAGATTGGAAAAACCGTTGGCACAAGTGTATAATATCTCATGGGGATTACTTTAAAGGGGACAAAATAGATATTCATGAATAAATGAATAATTTTTGAAAAAACACAAAAGTCGCGATAACAATTGAACAGCATATGTATATATATATCCCATCAGCTCTTTCGCGGTACATTTGGGAGAACGCGTACTGAGTCTAAACCACTTGTGCTAAGTCAAATTCGCAAGCTGGACAGAGATTCTTCCCTCGACCTAATATGGTTTCCAGTTGCTTTGTCTAAAGTTCACTTGAGCAGACTTATTTTGCCCTAGCAGTAAATAATAGACACAATTATATACTCATAGGCATGTAACTTGTCTGAGCTCAGAATGGTCGTTCGGAAAATGTGATCCTTCCAGGACCTTCTTAGCGCGTGTCGTTCGCCGCTGTTTTTACTAGAGAAATGTCTATGAAAACCTGCGATGCCTCCCAGTGAATGGGGACACTTCGCTATCTAACCGCAAAGCGTTTAGCATTTTCTAGAATAAGCTTTTTCACTGCGAAGTTTAAAGGCGGATTGTCCGTCTGTCTGTTATATATTGATATCTGGATAACTAACTGTATATGCTATGCTAGGCCTCTACGGAAGCCTGCAAGAGTATCCACGCCTACGGGAAATTAACCTGATCAAGATTTAGTTGCACGCTTTTTCCGCCCAACGACACATCTAGTAACGCTCAATTCAGACAGGAGGCTCTTGTGTCGTCCTACTTAGACCTGACAGTCCTAGCGCCCGCTAAGAAGTCATATCAGTATTTCGTGTCACCCACAGCATATATAAATATATACAAAAAAGTTAACAAAGGAACTCCAGGTTTGGAGCGTTTGCCGAACCAGAAATCTGATGGCTTGCACGGTCTTGAATTATACTTCGGCTATATTCATCGATTTACCTAATGGAGGACTTTGACAGATGGTATTTTAATTCATTAACTGAGACAGATCGTTAACGTTTACTTAAAATAAACGATTTGTTACAGGACAATATGCAAAGAGTGCCTATATATACATATATAATATATATATATATATATATATATATATATATATATATATATATATATATATATATATATATATATATATATATATATATATATATATATAGATGATAACGCCGTTTTACGCTCAACATCACCATTTTATAAATAGTCAGTTTGCTTTAATGTTGGACGAGTTCAACCGCACTGTTCGGGCAAACGCGCGAGCGATTTAGACGATTTATCGTAGCATTTAATAGCAGTTAGCTCGTACTATGGGAGTGGCTTATGGTTTTATGCAGACCTCAACGTTTCGCAGTCACCGACTGCTACAATTCTACCTGATCCCCTTTTTTTTATTACGCCGTTTAACCCTCCATGGCTTTTACAAGGCGCACTAATCTAATCGTGCAAATCGCCGCATGACCGAAATGGCCAAAGCGACACTACTTTTACCGCGCACACTGGGCACAAGGAAGTTTCACTGTATACTGCTTAGACCAACGATGTGGTAAACGTAGATTGAGAGTGGCATTGATCGTCGTCTTGTAGTTTTGTTGTGGTTGCACCTATGAAAAACATCGCCCATGTGCGTACTGAATATATATATATATTTATATAAATACATATATTTATATAAGAGTCCCTAAATAGTCTGTACCGAACGTCAGGAGAGAGTATGTTTAGTGAATATGACATAATATTTTTAACCGAGACATTTGAAACAGATTTTATACGCACCCCTTTTATAAGTCATAAAATGTTTCATGGACTAGCGACTAAATCAGAGGGCCGGGGACGACCAAAGTAGGGCGTGTGCATAGGCGTGCGAACGAAGGAGCATGCCAAGCGTCTTCGTAGCATCGCCAGGCAGACTGTACTAGAAATAATCGATTACTATCTTATATGTGTGTATAGCCCACCTGAACGGACCGTCCATCAAATAGTACAGGACCTAGGTAACTGCATGGAAATCTGCACAAATGTAAATAAAAATGTAATTATAGGTGGTGATTTGAACTGTGACTTGACAAAAGAAGGAGCCAGGCAAGAAAGTTTTAAAGCTGCGGTCAACGAACTTGGATTAAGCATTCATAATAAATGCAATGACCCAACATGTTTTAGCTGGAACGAATACAGCGCGGTTAATATTGTTTTATCATCGATACCACAAACGGTCGAGGCTATCTTTGATCTTACTGTAATACAATCGACACACGGCAAGCACTGTCAAGTGGAGTTTAAATTACACCGAAGACAAGAAATGGTGACACCTATAATCAATCGACCATCTCGCTCATTGGATGTCCATATACTGGAACAAGCACTACAAATGGCCTACGGCACAGATGATATAAACTATATTGAAAAAACGATTAGGTAATCTATCCACACGGCTGCAAAACCAAAGAACGTGAGGCTGCAGAGACACAAGCCGTGGTTTGACCAGGAGTGTCGACAAATGAAGAAGGTGATCTGTTTGTATAAACCCACAACGTCAACTGAACGATTATATCGAAGCAAAACGGGAAATCAGCAGGACCCGATCGTATTCTTAATGAACACCTGAAGTCTAATATTGACGCTTTATGCCCTATTGTGACAAAACGATACAATGAATGTGTTCGACAAGGCAAAATTCCCGATGAGTGGCGGAAAAGCTATCTACAGCCTATATTTAAGCGAAAGGGAGATGCAACTGACCCAAAGAACTACAGGAGCATAGCACTTACAAGCGTTCTTTACAAGATATTAACATCGCTCATCGTTAATCGATTGTACCCGTGCGTAGAAGACAACATTCCAGCAGAACAATACGGTTTTTTAAAGAGGCGATCGGCGTCAGATACAGTTGAGTTTGTTTTAAACCATGTATCACAACGCCTTACTAACAAGAAAATTATATACGCTGCGTTCATAGATTTTCAAACTGCTTTCGATTGCCTGGGACCGTTTATTAGACACGCTTCGCAAACGTTTTAACATAACAGGCCCCCTTTTTAATTTCGTTCATAATATATTAGCGCACAATATAATTTGGGTGAAAAACGGCGACCACTATGTACAAACACCCGTAACACAAACCATCGGGGTAGCCCAGGGAGACTCAGCTAGCCCATTTCTTTTTATTTTGTACGTGACTGGACTCGCGGACTTACTGCGTAATCTTAAAGCCCATTTTGCATTTTATGCTGACGACCTAGTCATTTTAGCAAAATCTCGTAACCATCTACAGTTTTACCTCAACGAAACTGCGAAGTGGTGCGAAGAAAACAAGCTCAAGATTAACGCGGAAAAGTCACAGGTCTTACGCTTTAGCAGAGGAAAGTCATACGCGGCCAGTAATCATGATCTGTCAGTATATGGACAACCACTCAAATTAGTTAGCCACTTCTCGTACTTAGGCATCACACTAACGCTCGGGCTCTCTTTTAGCAGACATATCGAGAAGATACAAGCAAAAGCTACGTCTGCAATGTTTTTGTTGGGCAATATGCACGATGTGGACGTAAAAACAGCTATAAATTGCGTTAAAATCAAAGTACTCCCTGTAGCAACATACTGCCTTTCCACAATTGCACCATACCTGACGCTCAGCCATTTAAAAAGTCTAGACTAAAGCTAAAGTCCAGATATGTTAAGCGTGTTTTGGGCTTTCAAAGTGCGCTTCGGCAACACTTGCTTTAGAGATGTGCGGAGAGAGAACACTTATTGAAGACCTAGCACTTAGTAACACACCATTTACACCGCATATTCTAGACTCATATTGAGCCTTTAGAGAAAACAGAAATTTAAGATTTGTAGCTGAGAATTATACTGATGGCCCGGCCTTTTCTTCACGTAGATGGAAAGGAGCCATGCAAAGGAACCGCTCGCTAATCTGCCGAATAACCTGGCACGGGTATCACCATTACATATGCATGAAGCCAAGCTGTTTTAATATTGAAGAATGTGTTTGTAGCTTTAGCGGAGAGTTTGATATTGGACGCTATCATATACTTGTGTGCCCAGAAATTTGCGGAACGTCCTTATCATCCAAAGTTAAATATTGTAAGACCAAAAAGTCACATTGTGACACCATGTGAAAATTGAATCAACTGTCTACCAATTTTGTGGTGAAGTAAATGCTGAATATATATATACATGGTGTTCAAAACGTATCGCGACTTTTGTGTTTTTTCAAAAATTATTCATTTATTCATGAATATCTATTTTGTCCCCTTCAAAGTAATCCCCATGAGATATTATACACTTGTGCCAACGGTTTTTCCAATCCTCGAAGCACTTCAAAAAACCATTTTTTTTATCTTGTTCAGCTCCTCCTTCGATGCCGTCTTTATCTCGTCAAGCGTAGCGTAACGTCGTCCTTTCATGGGCCTCTTCAGTTTAGGGAACAAGAAAAAGTCACAGGGGGCCAGATCTGGGGAATACGGTGGCTGCGGCATCATTAGTGTGTTGTTTTTGGCCAAAAACTCGCGCACAAGCAACGATGTGTGAGCAGGGGCGTTATCGTGGTGCAAAAGCCAATTTTTGTTCTTCCACAAATCCGGGCGTTTCTGGCGGATTGCTTCGCGCAAATTGCGCATAACTTGCAGGTAATATTCCTTATTGACCGTTCTACCCTGTGGCAAGAACTCATGATGCACCACGCCCCTGCAATCGAAGAAAACTGTCAGCAAAACTTTCACATTCGACCGAACTTGGCGCGCTTTTTTCGGTCTTGGTTCGTGCGGCAGCTTCCATTAAGATGATTGAGCTTCGGTTTCCACGTCATAACCATAAACCCACGATTCGTCACCAGTTATGACCCTCTGGAGCAAATTTGGGTCGTCGCGGACAGAGTCCAACATCTCATTAGCAATGTTCATGCGATGCTGTTTTTGGTCGCAATTGAGCAATTTTGGTACGAATTTCGCGGCGACCCGTCTCATGCCCAAATCATTGATAAAAATCGAATGGCACGAGCCAATCGATATGTTTAGGTCCTCAGCAACTTCTCTAACGGTGATTCGACGATTGGCCAATACCATTTTCTCCACTTCATTAATTTTTTCGTCTGTTGTTGAAGTGCTCGGGCGTCCGGCACGCTCTTCGTCGTTCACATCTTCTCGGCCTTCTGAGAACATTTTGTACCACCGATAAACGTTGCTTCGGTCCAAGGTAGCTTCTCCGTATGCCACAGTCAACATTCGGAATGCATCCGCGCACTTAATTTCGTTTTTCACACAAAATTTGATACAGGTTCTTTGATCCATTTTTTTGAATAGGTAAAAATCGAAGACGATCCAAAACACGTGCAAGCAAAGCAGCTGTCAACAATTAAGTGAACATTCAAAATGGCCGAGCTTGTCGGCATAAGTGAGAGACATGAGTACCAACATAACGCCACAAAAAATCGAAATTCGAATATACGTAACCCGCGAAAATTCAAAAGTCGCGATACGTTTTGAACACACCGTATATATATATATATATATATATATATTGTTTCTGGGGTTAATTCCCGCCACTGCACGATGGTATTTATGGGTTTGACCAACTCCAATCCAAGCAGTCTTGTCCTTTGGAGGCACATGGCGAAAGCATCTTCGCTCTGAGGCGCGCCTTGGTAACGACGTGTAAGACGGCCTTGAGCAGATGGATAATTATCTCTTCGACAAATAGCTCGAAACACTCGCCCCGGAAGCCCATCGCCTTTTTAATGCTGAAACATCTCAGCAATAATATGAAGGATTACGGGGCTCGTGATGTACATGCGTCACCACAGCCAGTGACTAGTGTGAAACTCACAAACCCACTAACACCCGCCTCCCCCCCACTCCCAGGGAACGGTAACTGCTAGGCATCGCTTCGTATCCATGGGAATAGCCAGTTCGCCTATTTTCCCTACTCCAGCCTTCCTACAGTCGCCCTGGCCCGCTTTGGTGCGGGGCGACGACTTCAAGAAAGCCGCTGACACCTTCCGCAGCCCGCCCGCCTGTGAGTGCGTCGAGAGTCATCATCTTGGAAGCCCATCGCCTGCCATACGACCATTGTGCCCAAGTGGATCTTGTTGCAGTTGGGACAAGCACTTCTTACAAAGGTGGACGCATGAGTAGAGGACTGCGGTTTGGTGTTGACCTAGCCGTGTCCCACCGGTGTCGTTGCGGTGATCCTACTGACGCGTTAGCCTGATCCTGATGACGAATATGGCTTGTCATGCGCCTTGAGTGCAGGCCTACGAGTACGCCACTCGGCCTTAAATGACTTTTTTTGTAAAGCACTGAGATCCGCTGACTTTCTGTGTGTACTGAAACCTCCGGGTCTATCCAGGGACGATGGAAAAATACCTGACGATCTCACTCTGGCACCCTTTGAGCGTGACCGCATGCTTGTTTGGGACGCAACTGTAGCTGACTGATTAGCCCCTTAAATGGTCGGTGCAGGTGCGGACCGAACAGGTCATGCTTTCAGGTTAGCGGAGGCTGACAAATGCAGAAAGCTCTCTGGCATTGGAAACGCAGCATCTGTTTGGACATGTTGTTGAACTGGGCTAATCGCGGGTTAGAAAACCCGTGACCACACGTTCACGCGGAGACAATTTTTCCCTCTAAAGTGCTAACACAACAATTTTGTAAATATATATTTATATATATATATATATAAATCCTCCTCAACTGGGTACCCTTTTAGACGATGAGTCTACACGAATATTGGTCGGTTTGAGAGTGGGAGCAGAACTGGTTTCCCCCCATCGCTGTGGTTGTGGTGACGAAGTCGACTCCCTAGGCCACCACGGTCTTTCTTGCGTCCAGAGTTCTGGCAGGATCGCACGCCACTCGGCCCTGAACGAGACGTTCTGCAGAGGATTACGGTTGGCAGGCTACCCATGTGTGCTGGAGCCCCCCGGTTTAGTCAGAGATGACGGAAAAAGGCCTGACGGAATGACTCTGACCCCATTCGATCGGGGCCAGATGCTGGTGTGGGATGCGACTGTTACCGACTCTTTAGCCCCTTCAATGGTCGGTACTGGCGCAGCCCGCCCTGGGCATGCGGTTGCCTTAGCGGAAACAGCCAAGTGCAGGAAGTACTCAAGCCTGGACTTTCCTCACTTGTTCTCACCTCTAGCTTTTGAGACGTTGGGGGACCAGGGTTGCTTACCAAAAAATTACTCAGAGACGTCGGGAGAAGATTAGAGGTTGCTACAGGAGACAAACGAGCGGGGGAGTACTTACTGCAGCGCTTGTCGTTGGACGTCCAGAGGGGGAACACTGCGTCGGTGAGAGGAACTTTGGCCAGGTGGACCAGCCCCAGCTTGGACCTAGAGCCTTGAGTTGTTTATTTTCAGTTCGTTAAGTGACACATTGTGATAACAGACAACATGAACAAATAAATTTGCCGGCGGGCTATGTCGGTCCATAATATATATATATATATATATATATATATATATATATATATATAGTTTGTATTTTATCTGTTTAATAATGCTTATAACATACAATGCGTTAAGATAGCCGATAGAGACTTATGCAGAGATACACGTTATCGATCTTTAAAGCACTATATTATCATACATACACAACTAGCGAACAATGCATTCACCCCCTTACAGCACAAAATTTCTTGATATTTTCTAACGATTGATTTGGAGCGTAATCATCTAATGACAGCCGCTTGTTGTTTTCATACGTGGGCTGACACTATTATCACTGCCATGGAATCCTGTTTTGCAATCCGTTCCTCATCGTAAATATAATTGTTGTTTAGTAATCCTTCTCACGAAGAATGTTGTTTACAGTCTCGCTGCTTATGGGCCAATAATATCCTAGGCGATATGAACAAACAACTAGCGAGTCGTACGTAATCCTAATAGTAGTAATAGTATAAACAGTAGTCATAGAGCGTGCGTGACTGTCCCTTAAAATGCTGTGTTACCTAGACGTGTGCAGTCATTGCTCACACGGGCTACCGACTGTAGATATACTACTACTACTACTACTATTACTACTAACCGAGGCAGGCCGGTGACAGACATGTAGTTAAGTCAACGGTTGTCGGTGCGTCAGAAGGTCGCAAGCAACAACAACGAACAATCGACCTACCGAATGAATGAATGGATTACGCTTTACGACACCCAATGCGGGGCAGGTCTACTGCAATCTGGATAGACGGACAAGCAAGCAAACCAGCGCGCAGGCCGCTCACACGATCGATGCTGTTGTCTGCGCTCCCCGCTCCACTCCAGCAAAAAGGCTCCACACACTAAACAAGCTCAAGAGACGCGCACCAGTTCGTCTAGGCAAGTGTTCCCGGCTACACGGCACCGGTGCGTGGCGTAAACAGTGGCGCCTCTGTGTGTCGTCACCACTACCACTCGCGTTCGTTATTACACGCTTTGTATGTTTGCATATTAGAAATGTGATTAGGCACGATTTTAACCAAGTTTAAATCACACGACTTGGAGTTTGATTGCGTTTGTTGGGTGCTTCTGTGTGTGTGTGGGCGTCTGTGGCTTTGGAGGTTTGCAGGCAGCAAATCGCGTGTGGAGTCACACACAAGTATACCGCCATGTCTCTGCGTGCCGTAATGCTAGCCGCCGCCGCTGTCGCTGCTGTTGTTCTAACAACAGCCGTTGGTGCTACTGAGCGTCCTCTTGTTTGTTACTGGGAAGGCTGGTCAGTGTAAGTATCCGCTGAGACTGCTTCTAGTCAATCAACTCTTCATTATTTACTTTAGTAACTAGCCTTCATTTCTCTTTCTCTGAATTACGACCATATTGCCGTAAATTGCAAAACCAAATCGTAATAATGATAGTAGTAGCAGTAGTCGTAGTGTCAAGCCCGGTGGCGTGGTGCATTCGCCTGCGTCTCGCGACCGGAGGAGACACATAGGAGGTGCGCGGGCTCAAGCCCCAGCGTTGCACATTTGTATTTATGGGGGTCAGTCTATGAAGCAATGCAAAAAGCAGTCCTAGGGACGTTAAATCTTGGCAGGGGTTTAGCCCGTAAAATATTTAGTAGTATCAGTAGTAGTCCTTTTGGACGTCCGCAACGCATTCAACTCACTTAGCTGATAAGTAATCCTAGATATTATGGCCGAGAAGGATGTCTCTCCGTACCTGCATTGTCTCTTATCTCGGCAGCCTTTCGGTCGTTCACGGAGATAAGGAGTTCGACATGACAGCGAGCGTCCCACAAGGATCCGCCCTAGGTCTCCTGTTGTAGAATATGACGTATGATGTGCTGGAGGGCGTTCGGACAATTGCGTACGCCGACGACCGGGGCGTTCTGGTTGTCGGCTCGCAAGGCAGACGCGCTCCAGGAACGGGCTCATCTTGCCGTCGAGATAGTAAACGACTGGATGGTGGGGCACGAGCTACGGCTGGCGCCCGAGAAAAGTGAGGCTGAGCTTCTCACAGGACGGAAGAGACATGGTGAGATCCAACTGGCACTAAATGAAGTGGCTATTGTGATCAGAAAGTCTGCTCAATATGTGGGCGTGACCATCGACAAAGCCCTCACCGGCAGTGAGCACATTGAGAAGACGACCGCCAATGCAGAAATAAATGCCAACACTTTGTCCAAGATCCTGCCGTAAACATGGGGAGCGGCGGAGGGCAAAAGAAAGCGTCTTGTCTCCGTGGCAGAGTTGACCGTGCTTTACGCTGCTCCTACATGGGGCCTGAGCGCAATGAAGCTAAAAACGAACCGGAAGAAACTTCTAAAAGCGTAGCGAAAGCATACCACAATCAAACGCTCGACGAGTGGCAACAAGAATGGAGTCGAACGCCATCGGAGGCACCAGGAGCGTGGACCCACCGGGTTATTCCGGATCTCAAAAAATGGTATAACAGAGAACACGGAAGCGTCACCTGCCACCTGACGCAGGTGATAACGGGGCATAAATGCTTTCAGAAGTACCTGCACAAGCTGGGCAAAGCTCCGGTCCCTGCGTGCGTCATGTGCGAGACCGGCGAGGTTGTTGATGTTACCCACGCCATCTTCCTCTGCCGTGCACTAGCAGACTACGGGCTGCCTGGTAGTAGCTGCTTTCGCGTCCTCGGACACGGCGGTGACGAGTCTAGTTGCCGCCATTGAGCTCGCCTTGAGGACGAGCGTAAATGGGATCTAGGAGTGAGCCTGGTGAAGACAGTCCTAAAAAGAAAGAACAAGCTGGAAACGCAACGGGTGCGCCGACACCGTCCACAAGAAGCGCCGGGGCCGGGCAGCCAAAGTTAGCAGTCGCGAAGACACGGAGAGCATAGAAGAACCTCTATTTTGAATCGAAGTAAAGCGCAAGCGGTTCCTTTGAAAAATTATTGTAACATATTTATCAATAAAAAGTAGTAGTAGTAGTAGTAATAATACAAGTGATAATTTGAACGATGCACCGCACATTTAGTTATTATTGTTATGATGAATGGTCGCAAAAAATAATTGATTTCGTGTGACGTTTGCTGTTAATAATCACGTAAGTAGACGCTGACTAAACATACCGCTTGTGCAGACCGTTCGCTACACCAGTCCAATTTGTAACGACTAAGACTACAGTGCGTTCCAATAGAAATAGTGTGTTCTTGTTTTTGCCATTGCGGTGGTTTTTCTGCTGCTGTTATTGGCGTCTTTCCAATTTCTGCTTGAGGTGTTGTGATTATTTGACCTATTTGGTCTTCTGCATTTCGGTTTCCTATTAATGATTTGGTTTTTAGGTACCGGCAGGATCCATATAAGGGCAACTCGTCGTCTCTACCGATTGACAAGTGTAATCATATCATCTACGCTTTCCTCGGCCTCGACGACGCTACTAACACCGTGAAGTATCTCGACAAGTGGCAGGACGTTGACAATGGTAATGACAATAGTCGTAACTCTCACGACCGAATGTCTTCGTACTCACATTGATCCCAGATGCTTTTTATTCCGTGGTATTGCTCGTCTGCTGGTTGCGTGTCGTTTTTAGGTAACTATTTTAACAACAACAGAGCTTACCCATTACCATTTTATGTGACAATTCCAAGAATACGACGCTGCCGGTAAATCGTCGATAAACGTTTAAACAAGCTCAGTATCGGAGTTACTAGTTACTGTCGATGCGAGTATGGTTGCTCGCATACGGAACTGTTAGCGCTGTAAGTATCACTGCCAATATCGTATTTAGTTGTTCAATTAAACTCAATTGCAATACTTTTAGTTCTCATCTGAAGAACTCTTAAAAAACTGCTTCGACAGGGTATGCTCGCTAGGAATTCGCGACCCGTAGCGCGATCTTTAAAGGGGTTCGGATAAAACGCGCGCCTATCTAACTGCGTAAATCTTTACACCTCTACGGAACTAGTAAAACTATACCTCCACAAAACATTCGAGTTCTGAAAGTGGTGCGTGGGGCAGCCCATATATTCACATATAATGACGTGAAGTTTGCCTAACGTGAGTCCTCACACCTACCAGCGACGTAATTACTTAATTGGCGACGGGATTAAATCGGCAACTGGTATCCAATGGGGATATCTACTTGGATATGCGCTTGTTTGTTCGGGGTAAATCAACTTGTTAACTCGCTCACGTCCGGGTTCAGTGTTTGGCACATGGACAACTGCCTGCTGGAAGCTGACGTCAATCGAGACCTAAAGTTCGCCAAGATGAGCCACCAACAACTCGATTTGCAGATGTGTGAAATGTTCTTTCAAAGGCAACGTAGGCATCTCAGAGAAGCAATTTACCAAAAATAGATGTTTCAACCTGTATCGATGAATGGGCTGGGACGTAACGACCCTAGCAAAGTCACGATTAGTGAGCAAAGCTCTGAACATCTTCTTACGTCGTGTCCCACTCGAGTTGAGGCCGAGGATTTTGCCGGAAACCTCGGTACTTTTCTCGACTGCAACTTTACTTAGGTGAGCGCAACTCTTCGGCTGAAAGCACAAGTTGCTGAAGCGCACACCTGTAGCTGTGGGGATTCCAATAGATATCCTGGAACGTCTGGTACTGTCATACCCCCGAGTGCCAGTCTAAGACCCCAACAGGAGGCGATCAACAATACATAATAGTCGCGGTGGCACTCCGGTGGGCTGGAAGCTCCTGTAGACTTCAGACATTAACTCTAGAGCGAGTGGACGACCGGCACCTGAACAAAATATTCAGACCTACCCTCAGACCTATCTTAATCAACGGTCTTAGAGCTTACAGGCCTGGGTTGGCAGCCAAGCCAGCTGAGCACGTCAAGGTCCCAATATAAGTGGCCACTCTCCGTAAACCGACTGGAAAAAGTGCCTCAATGCCTGATTACCGCCACCGGACATAGAAAAGCTAAGCCCTTTTTGAGATAGAGGTAATGTGAGATGCCTATCTGTAATTGTGAGTTTACTGCTTAAAGCTGATGAAACCAAAGCCTATGTATTTCGTCAGTTGCAGTCTCGTCGCAAACAGTAGACACTTTATAAATAGTACCGAAGCTCGAACACATCGAACACTACTATAACGTAGGAATGCGCCCTTCGTTTGCTTTCCTGCCACACGAAACGAATATACTAAAATGTAGACGTATGAAAAGACTAGCTTGATTTGCACTTGACATTTGGCTCGATCTAAATTCTAGGCGGACTTGCAAGATTTGTGAAACAGAGGGCCAGCCGCCCCGATCTAAAGGTATCGTTTGCGATTGGCGGCTGGAATGAAGGCTCGAGTTCCTACTCAGCAATGGCGTCCACTGCAAGAGGCCGGGCCACGTTCGCCGCGTCAATAGCCGGCCTCATCAAGGATTACGGTTTCGACGGTGTGGACCTCGACTGGGAGTATCCGGGTTCTCGCGGCGGCAGTCCGCAGGTCGACAAGGAAAACTTTGTCAAATTGCTTCAGGTTAACGTCAATAACTCTTCGATGTAATGCCAAAGTAATACCGAGCCTGGGGGGGTGGGGAGGTATCCGGGTTTAGTGGGTTTGCGAGTCTCACACTAGTCACGCAGGCTGCTAGTGGCGCATGTGCATCATGCATTACCGAAACCTCCCAGAACAAAAAAGAAAAAAAAAACGTCAATAACTAGCCGTTGCTGTGCTCTTTCAGTTCACTATTAGAGCAAAGAAAAGAGAGCGTCTAAAGTTTAAATGACGCAAGCTAACTGTGGTGGTCGCACGTTTAGTGCTTTCTTAACATTTTGGTATACTTTTGAAAAGAAATGGCGTGTGACCCTTTGTTAGGGTAAATTGGTATCATAAGTGTTCTTCTTACAAGTAACATGACTTAATTGTTCCGTAAGGCTAACGCTCATGTACGATATTATTGATACCAAGATATATAAATATATATATAAGAGCCAAAATTAGTAGAAGATATGGCGAGTAAAGTTGGAAGAAGAAATCTTGAAATATGTGCAAAAAACGTGCTCGAAATACTTTCTCTAACTATAGGTCCGTGTAACTATTATTTGTCGTTTTTCTGCACTCGCCATCATAACCAACACTAGGCAATCCGGAAGGCGATTGGAAATAAAAAACTGTTGACAATCGCCGTATGGGCAAATATCAACTCACTGGACGTTACCTACGATGTCCCAGCTATCTCCAAGGTAAGCTTTAACTCAACACCCCTCTCTCATAACAGGCGACTTTAGACTAAGGTGCCTAACCTAGACTTGGCCATCTACGGCACGCGATCTTCACCGCCCTCGGGGACAACCCAGTCAACAAACGGACGTACCGATAATGATTTGCCAATTTTTGTGATGTAGATTTTAACTTAAATAGTAAATCAGGATGTTAAAGTTGACCAGATATCTATTGTCATGTGGCTAAAAAAACTTAGAACAAATTTTAAGCCATATAAGTGGGTTCCTCACAAACTGAGCAACGCCAACAATTTGAAACACATGCGCGCCTCTATTTCCATATATTAAAACACGTTTTACTAGACATTTATTGGAGCGGAGCGTTGTGAACGGTTCTGGCTGCTTTTACTCTTGATATATATATATATATATATATATATATATATATATATATATATATATATATATATATATATATATATATATATATATATATATATACATAGTCGTGTTATTCTATGTTATTTGCATGGAATTGTTATTGACACATAGTCTAGACATATTATATCTAGAAGAACATACCTAAGGTTATCCTAGGCTACAGTGTACAAAACTAAGTTGTTTATGTGGATTCTTCATATAAGCTGGTGGACTACATTCACGTGATGACATACGATTTGCGTGGACCGTGGGACCGAAACGTCGATAACCACGTTTTGCTTCGAGCGCGAAGTTCCGACAAGAGCGAATTGGCCCACCTCACTGTGGTCTGTATCGACGCGCACCAACTTCTGCCAATCATAACCCATTACCAAAAACATAGTAACGTTGGTTTGGTTGGGTGGTGTATGTTTGTACGAGGCACATGGGAACATAACAGAAACCATTTGCAGACATATATATATATATATATATATATAAGTATGGGGACACAACAGAAATAATTTGCAG
The DNA here is from genome assembly GCA_003439945.1 of Dermanyssus gallinae. Classification (NCBI taxonomy): domain Eukaryota; kingdom Metazoa; phylum Arthropoda; class Arachnida; order Mesostigmata; family Dermanyssidae; genus Dermanyssus; species Dermanyssus gallinae. Next base: position 9,466 of record QVRM01000593.1, on the reverse strand, counting down.
ACTTATATATATATAAATTCGGGAACACAACAGAAATCGTTTGCAGACTTATTTATATATATATATATATATATATATATATATATATAAATATGGGAACACACCAGAAATAGTTTGCAGACTTATATATATATATAAAGTGATACTTGTTATGTCACTGTGTGTGTCTCATGCCAACTAGGTGGATGCAATGTCTGCCTGGGAGTCTCGAGGAGCTCCTCGCTCAAAGCTTCTCATGGGCATCGCTTTCTATGGACGGTCGTTTACGCTCACGGACGCTACGAAGCACATCATCGGGTCACCAGCTCAAGGACCTGGCCGCGCGGGCCCGTTTTCACAGACGGAAGGCTCCATGTTCTACTTTGAGGTTGCTTTAGTGCTTCCGTGTCAAGTTAAAAAGCGTGTGTTTGTGTACATTCAAAGTATCTATAGCTATATGCATTTGCAAGGGCTATGTTGTAAGATTAGACTAACTATCGGGCAATATGACGGCCATACTTCTGTCATTATTTTCTAGATCTGCAAGCTGTTAAAAGACCAAGATTGGCGAAGAAAATGGGATGACGAGGAGGAAGTACCATACATTTATAAAGATAACCAGTGGATTGGTTATGAAGATGTCAAGGGCATCAAACGCAAGGTAACGAAATGGTTCAGTTAAACTTTTGAGATCTGTCGGGTGTCTGAAAGGCTTTGTTGCCTTCGCCTCTCGTTTGTCCATATTCGCCTAGACACTGGCAATTATTATAGTGGGGGTAACGTAAAACTAGACTAGAATTGCATACTATTAGTCTTCTGCGATTGTCGAGCCCGGTGACGTAGTGGCTTAAATCTGCGCCTTGCGACCGGAGGAGACACATAGGTGCGCGGGTTCGAGCCCCACCGTTGCACATTTGTATTTATGGGGGTCCGTCTATGAAGCAATGTGAAAAACAGTTCCGTGGACGTTAAATCTTGGCTGAGGGTCAGCCCGAAAACTTTACTTAGTCTTCTGCGATTACATTGCGGATCTTAACAAGATTATAGAGTGTTTTTGATAGGTCTCCTTCAGTAAAGTTGTGCGCCTTAATTTTTGCGCAGACCCAGTTTTAGACGAAACGGTTGTTACGGTCAAATGACGAAATTTGTCCAGACCTGCTGAACTTAAATTGAGAACTGCGTTGACTTTATCTTTTCTAACTAAGCGTGCAGTATCAATGCGTTGCCTGATAGCAAAAAAAAAACGAAGACAGGGTTTCTGCGTCTATACTTTAAAATTTTAAACCACCTTGCGGACCCTTGAAAGGTAAACTACCTCAAGAAAGCCGGCTATGGTGGAGTGATGGTGTGGGCCGTAGGAAATGACGACATGGCGAACGTGTGTGGCGACGGCGAGTATCCCCTATTGACGGCGCTCAGTCAACACCTCAACGGCGACGATTCTGGGTAACTAACATGCAAGTGCACTGAGAAATCTCATAAGGCAACTACTTATCTTGCTAATATTAAGCTTTTTCTGCCAATAGTTGCCTGGGCGTATAGCGTCCGGTGTCGTATAGATGGATAGATAGATACCTAATGTGGGGAATTTTAGGCATAATATAATCATATAATTATTTTACAGTTAGTTAACTTGCCATCAATATGTATATATATATACCAGCATTAGTTTATACACATTTGTACATTCTTCCTACATCGCTTTCGTCAGCGGTATTGCTTTTGAACATTGTTGGAAGTGATACACAGCACACCATTATCCATTATTATAGTTATATCTATATAGCTCTAGATATATAACGACCGAGTGCAAATGGTCGTTATTTCGTGAAACCCATTTCCGCTTCAGTAGTTAGTGGTCATCGCTCTAGTCTCATAAAACGCTAATTAACGTCCGCCAACTTATAGCACCACTCAGCAAGAGAATTGTCGAATGCGCCCGTTCTCGGTAATATATAGGATAGTATATTACCATATATGTATATATATATAAATATGGTGGAAAAATACAATTCGGTTTTCAGTGAGACGACTGTAGCTCCACCTGCCACACCCACCGCTGTGACGAGTGAGGCTCCGCTGACCGAAAGCAGCGACCCAACAACTGTTGCCCCAACGAGCGACGGTCCCACATCTACGAATTGTCCCTTACCGTCTACTGATGTCCCGTCAACGAGGGAATTGCCCGCGTCCACGACAATGAGTCCCGTATGGCCGCCGCGCTGCCGAGCGCCAACGCTTCCTCACGAAGTATCGTGTCGCAAATTCTACTTATGCGATGACTCTGGACTGATTAGGCACATTGAAATGAATTGTCCGGATAGCCTCGTTTTTAACGAAGATATAGGTGTTTGCGACTGGAACTATAACACGCACCCAGCTCCGGCTAATTGTTCGGACTTTTGTAACTGACACTAGACGTGTGTTGGTTGCTAACTATAAGTCAATTTCAAACGTTTCCCCCCCCCCCCCCGTAGCAACATAGTTTGTAGTACACAGCGGCTGCTAATTGAAAGAGCGACAAAGATGGAAGTGCGAGTTACTTCGCGTATTACTTTACTCGAGGAAAGCCGCAACTTTGTTATCCTGACGACAGTACCGTTGTGCTTTCGTCGGAACTGATTGCGTCAGGCACAATAAACTTGACTTGTCAACGTTCTGGTGTTCTTCGTCGTTTAGTTGGCTGGCCTTGCTGCGGGCATTGCGTTGTTACAGTTTGCAAAAGTGAAAATACATGTATAAGATGCAATAAGCTTGAAACGCTCAGCTGAAACAACAGCTTCTCATGAGAAGTGTTTATATATATATATATATTTTTTTTTTACTATAGTTTTACATAACTTATAACGGGGTGTAAACTATTATCCCCCAGCGAATGTGACGACAAACTACATCAGCCCTAGGTCCAGGCCTGGTGTCGACCACCTAGACAAGGTACCAAGCACCGTGGCAATACCACGTCGTATATATCTAATGACAGTCTTTGCCGGAAAAATTCACCAGCGCGTAGGTCCCCCGTGGCCAATCTTAGACACTTGTATATCTTAGTAATTACTCTTTCAGTAATTTTACCTGGGCCCCCTAAGGTCTCAAAGGCAAGATCCTATATATATATATATATACCCACCTGGGTGTTAAACCATAATATATTGCCTTTGAGACCTAGGAAATATTACTAAAATATGCAAGTATATATAAATATATATATATGGAATTTATAAAAGTAGTTATTCTGCCTTTTATCTCCTATATAGTTCTGCGAAATCTACGTTTACGGAAAACCCAGTCAATGCATGAAGGAATCAAATCGGCATGATCGGTTGTTGAAGAAATTCTGCATAATCTGAATGTCATCCGACGCTAGCTAGCTTACGGCCGAACACATAACAAAAGACTACCAGCAAATTTAATATCCATTATTTTCGTACCAAAACAATGGTGCTGCGTTACAAAGTTGCCGAGCAACTAAGCTTTTCGGCAGCCATAGTTGTTATGCTTTACGTTGAAGCTGTCACGTTCACAACCTGTCAAGACAAATTTCCGTATCCTCCTTTCATTGGAAAAATATTTTCTTGCCGAGCTCTACTAAACCTTAAAATATGTACCTACATTTCTCATACGATCCTGCTGAAGCAGAACAAAATACAGGCAAGTAGACATGTCACCGCATTATGGCTATTTTTAAGCGTAAATGGTTGGTCGTAATAGCAAATTTTATGGCTCTGCACGTGGAAAGTTTTCAACGTAATACATAACAACATATCGAAGTTTTATGACTTCCCTAATCTGGCTATTCGTCTTTCGCTAGCTTGCGTCGGGTGTCATTCAGATTATGCAGAATTTTATTTCTTGACAGCGAGTTGTTGACGCGTTGGAGTATTTTTTTCTTGAACTTCTTCGAGCTGTCGGCGTGAGTGGAAATCCGTATTGATCGTTTGGTTCTTTCTGACAGGTTCAAAGTGAACGATGCCTGTTAGCGGCCCACCAAAAACGCAAACTAATCTTATTTGAGCGCACGTTTCGCTTGGATTGACTCTCGAACTGCCTGCGCCCTCAAGCCAGACCTATTTACCTGGAAACATTCTCATAGACAACTTCTCTTCATTGCAGATCATTAAACGATCTCAAAACAAAGCTTGGCGGTTGCGATTGAGGAGAGAAGTGCAGACGCGCATGCACTCCGTTTGCAGTTACTCAGTTTGAGTAACTTCAGTGAGGACCACACTTTTTGTGGAGGAAAAACGCGGGCAAAATTAGATAAACGGAGATTATCCACTTATGTTTTTGCAATATACACTGTAACATCGAGTGTATTTGCTGCGTAATTGCCTGCCTATCTACGTCGTAAGGATTGTTGGATTGTACATTCCAAAACTGTATTGACTTGTGCCAATTACTATCAAAAGTAAGGAAAAGTGCTTGGCTCTTGTTATAGACATACTCATATATTTGGATATATGGATAGAACCTCCAGACATACGAATATATTTGGATATATGGATAGAACCTCCAGACTACGTGAAGTGTATATGTCTCTTTGAATGAATCTAACTGAAAGGCATATATGCACAAATCGCAGTATTATAAAACACAACGACCGTGTATATTTATTAAACCGAAAGTAACCAAGAGTTAACCAATGTTTGTCATTCAAAAGGTACTTTCAATAATAGTCATAACCCTTCTTTATCTCTGGACTAACTATCGAACAAAAATTGCAAGTTTTTGCATCTCGAGAAATGCTTCCAAGTATGTTTCTTTAGTTTCTGTTGAAGTGAGTTTGTCGAGCCCGGTGGCGTGCTGCATTCGCGTGCGCCTTGCGACCGGATAAGAGGAACAGTTGCACGGGTTCGATCCCCATCGTTGCGCATTTACATTTCTGGAGTCCGTCTTACGAAGTAATGCGAGAGCAATTCAGCGGACGTTAATGTTGGTTGAAGTCCGCCCGAAAATATGAGTGAAATGAGTTTTTTCTTTTTAGATAGTTCTGCAGACATCTGAGTAGGTGGTAGTATGATGATGCGATGTCCGGTGAGTACGGAGGATACTGCAGAGTTTCCCAATCGAAGCTTGCTATCTTGCGAAGGCTGGGTCACATGCAACAACAACGAATGAAATTACTTTACGAAGTTCACGAAGATTCTACAGTCTTTGCGGGTCACATAGATATCTGTTGTTTACACACGTTTTCTTACCAACATAATATATATATATATATATATATATACATACGGGGTCATTCATATTGTTGTGCACGGCATTTCGGGTTTGATAGAACTCGGCAAGAGAAATAAGTTTTCCCTATGAAGGGAAGACGTGGAAACGTCTTGTTTAGGAGAGAGAGTGAAGTTTATAAAAGTAGTTTTTCTGCCTTTTTTCTACATAGTTGTGCGAAATCTCTGTTTGCGGGAGAACCAGTCAACGCATGAAGAACCGATTACACCGGCGTGTTCGGAGGAAAATTCTGCACAACGGAAGACACTTCACTAGCTTGCGTAGCAAAAGCTAATACCCAGATTAAGGAAAGTCATAAAAAGTCGATATTTTACGTTAACGCATGTTCATGAAAAATCGTAAAATTTTCCATTGCGACCAAAAATGTACGTCCGAAACACCACTCTCACGCAATAACAAATTTAATGCCTATCATTTTCGTATTAAGGTGATGATGCTGCGTTACGTAGTTGTCAAGTCACTAAGCTTTTTCGACAGTCATAGTTGTTATGTTTTATGTGCAAGTTTTCACGTTCAGAACCGTAAAAATTTGCCAAGACGTTTCCGCCCCCTCCTTCCACTAGGAAAATTTATTCTCTTGTGAGTTCTACTAAACCTCAAATTATGTACCTAACTTTCTCATACGCCCTATGGAAATATGCATGCCTTCGCTTTCGATATGGCTATCGAAAAAGCGTAGTGACTTGACAACTAGTGACTTGACAACTACGTAACGCAGCATCATCACCTTGATACGAAAATGATGGGCATTAAATTTGCTATTGCGTGAGAGGTGGTCTTTCGGACGTACATTTTTGTCGCAATGGAAAAATTTTACGATTTTTCATGAAAAGGCGTTAACGTAAAATATCGACTTTTTCATGACTTTCCTTAATCTGGGTATTAGCTTTTTGCTACGCAAGCTAGTGAAGTGTTGTGCAAAATTTTCCTCCGAACACGCCGGTGTAATCGGTTCCTTCATGCGTTGACTGGTTCTCCCGCAAACAGAGATTTCGCCACAACTATGTAGGAAAAAAAGGCAGAAAAAACTACTTTTATAAACTTCACTCTCTCTCCTAAACAAGACGTTTCCACGTCTTCCCTCCATAGGGAAAACTTATTTTCTTGCCGAGTTCTATCAAACCTCGAAATGCGTGCACAACAATATGAATGACCCTGTATATATATATATATATATATAGGGGGAGAGAGAGAGAGGAAGAGAGAAGGAAATTACGTATTTGGACTCACTCTGTGAAAATTGTCTGTTTTAATTATTTTTGTGTCGAATAAGCTTATTGTTAGCGACTTATGCATATATATATACATGCACATACATGTAGCCACAAACATTTTTGTTTTTTTGGAGGAGGATGAATGCATTTACGCACTGACGCGACGGGCATAGCATGGGAGCCTACCCGCGCAGTGTGGGGACTCGGCCCCGACGGCTGGATCTTGTTCCGTCGAAACCCATACCCGCTGAACACACCTCCCCCCTTAAGCTTCACACTGTCAGCCCGGATTTTCATTTAATAGTGCTACGAACTGACAGGAGCTGCGGCGGGTGCCAATCAGATCAAGCGGCCGTGGTCACCCCCGGTTCCCCACCCCATCAGACACGCATTGTCCATTAACCTGTGAACCCGGTCATCTCTGAGCAGTGTAGTCTTCCTGCTGTCCGGGAAAGTCGCCCAAAGCTGTTCTGTTCTGAGATTAACCTTTGCTCTCAGTATCCCTTCAGTCAGCGATTTCCCCTGTCCCAGTTTTACCCGATCCGCGTATGTAGTTTGCGAATCCTTGCACGCTCTTTTGGATTACCTCCTAACCTCTGCATCTGCCAGTCTATCCCTAGTCGCTTGCAGTGCCTCACACACGGCTAGAGTGTGAAAGGCGTCGTCCTCGGCTCCCGTCCGGCAGTGGAGACAGAACGCCGAAGGTTGCCTTTTGTATCCTATGCAGAATAAACGCCTGAAAAATCGCCGTGTCCTGTCAGAAATTGCGTCATGTAGTACGCGAGCTCTCTTAAGGACGCTCGTTTTTATTTCTTGATTGTAGGGATAATATCCCTGACAGACGCCTCTGGTTCGCCGCTTGGGATCCCATCCCACTCGGCCTGCCAACGTGCCTGCGTTTCTTTTCTGGCTTCGTCCTTTCCGAGCAGTGAGTTGTCCCGTAGTTGTTTGCGCTCGTCTGCTTTTAGGTCCCAGGGACAGTGCCTGCCAGTACTAGCGCAGCCGGCGTACTAACCGTCCTGTATGCCTGCGTAATCCTCAATGCAGGGGCACGTTGCGTTTTTCTAAGCAAGTCCCGATTCCTCTGCGTGGATGTTGCATGCGTGGGCCAGGCTGGAACACCAAACAGAGCGATGGATTCTGCGACTGACATTGTTAGCCTTCTTTTTGCTTTCTTTAGGCCCGTGGATGTCGGGAATGATGCAGGTAATGTTGGCCGCGTTCCTTTGCTGCCTTTGCTACCGCCTTGTTTTAATGTGCGGGTTACCGGTCAGACCTTGGTCTAGGTGGACTCCGAGGTATCTTGCTGTTTTTACAAGCTTTATCTCGACGTCGTCCAACAAAAGCCGAATGGGAGGGCATTTTTTCCTGCCAATCAGAAAAATGACTTTGCTTTTGGATGGAATTAGCGTTAAGCCGTTAGATTCCATCTAGAAGAAATTCGGTAAGTGCTTCATTTGCCCGAAGTTCTAGTTCAGCAGCGGCCCTGGCCCTTACTGTAACGCGAGGCAGTCCGCGTACGCGATGAGTTCAGTTTCAGGAGAGAGGGTTTTGAGCCCGAGCACTCCATCGTATGCCAGGTTCCAGAGCAGCTGCCCACGTATGGACCCCTGTGAAACCCCCCCCAGTCATGGGGTACACCTTGCCCTGGCACCGCACTGCGCGGCACTCTAGTTAATTTAGATCAGCTTGATTAGATAAGGTGGGACTTTCTTTCGTCTGAGCGCGTCAATAATGGTTTTTCACGGAAGACTGTAAAAAGCGTTTCTTGACGTCCAGCATAACAGTCAAGAACAGGTCTTGGTATTTATCGATCTAGCCACAAACATGCAAGGAGTTATCTAAATGTATATAAATGTATACATAATAAAACGCTGCGGTTTGCGAAATGCAAATATTGTAAACAATATTCTCTCTATTTCTCGAAGTGGTCTCAGCCTACCCTATAAGAGATGAGTAACATTTACAGTGCACTCCCGTTCTCGGGGACAATTATCGCTCCACTTGCATCCCTAATAAAACAATAAATGATCTTGTTATATATATATATATATGCTGTCGCTCTAAGCGGCCCCGATATAAAAGGGTGACGTGTGAATTTAGGTATGACCTATCAAGCAAATAATAAATAATCTTAATAATCATCATTATATATAAATATATATATATATATATATATATATATATACTCGTATATATATATATATAGAGAGAGAGAGAGAGATGAGAGAAGTAGAATAGGAGAAACACATGCCAGTATATATTGCTGAGTCAACGGCGTTTATTTTTAATGTGGTTTCACTGCAAGAGACTCAGTCCTGACAGCTAGTAATAGTCATCGATGTTCGTCTCGCAGGCGCACCGCCTCGTTTTCGTTCGTACACATAATATTAACACGTTAATGGTTGCCTATGAACATTTCCTCTCAAAAAACACAACGTTTCTTCTACCTCATTCGCCGGTTCCCATGATGAGGTTTGAAGAGGGCTCCTTTTCTTCTTCTTGAGTTGTTTTTTTTCAACAGCAAAGCAAGAATCAATATGCAGACAAGATTGACGAAGTGCTCGAGATAGAGCTTTGTCATAGAGAATGCGCTACATTCGGGAGCGTGTGGTTCGCTAGCTTTGTTTGCCGTCGGTTTGCATGGTCAAGTGGTGGTCTATATGTTATATGAGTTCATCATTGCTTGCTATACACACACACACTAACAACGTAATGCGCTGCCCAGTTCCTAACAGTCAAGAGAAGCATGGCGAGCAACCTGCTGCGACGTAGTGATATCGGCCTGGTCTAGCAGGGATACCTACACTGCGATTGCGGCTGCACAGACAGAGGTCGTGAACAGGAATCGGCGAAATCGTTGCGCTATCAATATGGGTAGGAGATCTTTCGAGGAAACTAAACGCGAATACTAAACGCGATACGGCGTTTAGTATTCGCGTTAGTTTCCTCTGCCTGCAGCGCCTCAGCGCTGCTCATTGCGTGCATATCCACTCATTCGTTCGTTCGTCCGTCCGTCCGTTCGTACTTGGATCCTC
>QVRM01000592.1:0-34778 GCA_003439945.1 Dermanyssus gallinae | reverse complement strand
ATATACTGTGATACCAGCTATGATATAATGATGTTGTTGAGCCAGGGATTCAATGCGGCGGGTGGCTGTCTACTGACACGTATATGTACATCATAAATTGCATCATAGCTACCAGCATCATTTCTAATTGTCTCATCATGTTTGTTCAGTCGACTGCAAAACAAAAAGATTAAAGAATTGTGTGTCAGGCGTTTTTCCATCCTCCTTCTCCACCGAATCGTTGCGCTCAAAATATCTATTTGAGAAGCGCCTCCTCACAAGCGCTAGCTAGCCATACAGGTTTAGGCGCTAGTGGTACCAAGCGCACCAACGGGTAGTGCAGGGGGTTCGCTGCTGAGAAATTGACCTGTATGGGAATAGCAGCTCCTGCCATGGCGTTTTGATCGGCGGTTTCCAATATTGTGCTGCCTAGAGAGCTAGAGCGACACGTTGAGTCGCCTCAAATAGCCGTGACTCGAACCGTGGTCTGCATCGGCCGAAACTATGATATTCTGCTGGTTGAGGTTGAGTGGGACTCTGCGAGACATTGCCTCTGCATCAATGGCCCTGTTGAGTGGTGAATTGGTACAAAATTGATAAAACAAAATTGCATGTGCTTAAAATAGAAAATACACCAGATATCGGAAACGAAAGGGATGTCAATTCAGAGTACTACTACATTTTGAATTAAATTTTGAAAACCGAAAATAATCTCCGGGCAGTAGGACAATTAAGAGAGCGATCCTAAACAGTCAAATTTGTTGGGTCAACAACTGCTTTACAATGGACCGCGTGTGCATGAGGGCATTGTAGGATTGCACTTGACAGAATGCGATTTGCATTAGGTCAGTTTCCTATATATATATATATATATATATATATATATAAGTGCCGAAAACGGAGCATAACCGTTTATCTATCAAAATATATTAGTGCGTCAGCACAATTCTAGCATATTATGATGATCATGACGTAAGGTTAATTAGAATATACAAAGGTGACTAGATAATACCGCGCTAGTTTTAAGGTATCGTCAAACTCGGCAAGAAAATTATTTTTGGCAATGGAAAGGGAGATTTAAAGTGTCCCGTATAGGAGTGAGATGCTTTTTAAATGCATTTTTCTGACCTGTGATTAAGGGTAGGCGTGCCGATAAAACTGCAAAGTACACGATTGACGGAGAGCACGCATTACTTAATTGAAAAAAAATCATACCAGCGCATTGAAAGAAAATTCTACATTGTCTAAATCATACTTGGAACAATTGTTTCCATGTTGATGTAAGTGTAGTATTTTTTCACGATCAGGTTTTCGAAATTTCCCATTACGCGAGCACAATCAATACGTTTCAGATGCATGTACAAATGAACATTTTTAATGCTAATTCGGTGGATGATATCTGTGGTTGCAGAATAACTTCAACCTCCCAATGGTCATATCGGATATGAGTGTAAATATGCCACGTTCGCTTTCCTTATCAATCAGTCACTCGTAAAATCTATAAAAGCTCAGGAAAAATTTATTTTAGTCAAACTCTTGCTCGAGCGAATGCCCGTCAATCAAGAAGCACGTTTGGTAGCAATAACAAAACTCTCGTTTAAAATTACCAGAAGTTTTCAGAGTGGCTTTAGCAGCAGCAACTATTCTGGCGATTAAATAATTAGGAGACTCAACGGGGGTTGCAACGACTATACCCTTTAGGTGGCCCTAAAGGATATCTCAAAGTTGGATAGATCGGGTTATCGCGGCGGCTAAGCTTTTAGGCCGCCTCGGCCAATCAGCGATTGGCAAAGCTTTCACCCAGATAATTCCGTACCAAAAGGGCGTTGTGTGTGGGGCACCATCGTTCTGGAACCGCATCGTACTACACTAAATACTCTGTGGGACGTATTCCAGAGGTTGTGCTCAGATATATGTGGTATGTTGATCAATTTAACGTATCAGGAAGCGACGCTGGTGTGCATTCTTCTGGCCTACCAATGAACACAGATTGCGTTGAACGCACCACCTTGTGTAAAGGACGGTTCGTCCGTGAGGAGAATAATAGCAGGAAAATCCTCACACGCTGCTGCTTGTTGCAGAAATCAACGACAGTAATGGATGCGTGAGTGGTAATCAGAATCCCGCAAGGCTGGATTCGCCGGTAACCGGTACTGTTGTAGCGCTGATTTATTTAGCACCTCGCGAACAGTGGTCGACTTAAAGCGACACTTCTAGCAGCACAGCACATGCAGAGACTAGGTTGAATTATCAACGGACTTGTAAGAGCAAGAGGACTGAATACTGGCAACGAGTGAATTTGCTTTACGTACGATGACTGGGGTAAATCCACTCAGTGTGCACTTAATGACCGGAGCTAGCTGAGGATTAATGGTGTTCTCAAGGTCGAATTGTTGCGTTGCCAACTTCTAGCCGAAACTTAAGTGTTTCGCCTCCAAGCGCAATTATTTGACCAATTAAGTGCAAATACGTACTTAATTGGTCAAATAATTGCGCTGTATTTGCACTGTAAGACACACAAGCCCGGACGCACGTTCATATATATATATATATATATATTTACGAGTGAATTTGCTTTACGTACGATGACAGGTGCAAATACACTTAGTATGCGGTTAATGACCGGAGCCAGCTGAGGATTAATGACGTTCTCGAGGTGGAATGTTGTGTTGCCAACTTCCAGTCGAAGCTCAAGATGTTTCGCCTCCAAGTGCGTCAATTTGACCAATTGAAGACGCATATATATATAGACAGGTGGTCCATTATATGGAAATGTAATAGAAAAAAGCAGCATATTTATATTGTTATTATATCAAAATTTTAACAATATTGCTCGATAACGTCCCTACGCAAAAGGCCCGGGGCACCGAGGAACACATCGTTACAGATTTTCGATTATTTTATGCACAATGCGATTTCTATATTTCCGAAACCTCTCTATTCTCCTGACCTGGCTTTGTGTGGATAACTAAAACTTTGAGAAATAAACTTAAAGCAACACGTTTTGAAACGACTATTACGAGGAAATGAAGCAACAATCGCGGAATTAACTGCATTCCGAAAGATGCATTTAAAAATGTGTCAAAAGTGGGAATGAAGGTGGCACAAGTGAATAAATAAAAAATAATAAAAACACTCTGGAGGATGATATGTATACATATATATATATATATATATATATATATATATATTTTTGTTTTAATTATAAATAGGCAACAAAACTGTCAGTCCGCACTCGTATATACGAAAATATAATAAAATAAACAAGGTGTATAACTCTCGGACTTTAGACAAAAGACAGCTAACCATGGCGTCTAACTGTATATTGTGTAGCGTAAAAGGTCTAAGCTCTCTACATAGATAGGCGAATACGATGTTAACAAATCCGACGTCTTTTTTTCCCGACCGAGACGTTTGTAACAACGTCCACCAACATACACTTACGTCATCACCAGTTATTCTATGGCCAAGCGATCTCGTCGGAAGATAGGGGCCGACCAAAATGGGGTGTTTGCATCGGGATACCTACGGTAAAGTCCATCAAACAATCTCATTGCACTCTCTGGCAAATTGTACTCGAACTGTTAGACTATTTTCTTGTCTGTATCTACAATCCACCCAGACATGCCGCGTGTCAACTAACTAGGGCCATAAGCACGTGGATAACGTTCGTATTTAGTTTTATACAAACGTAAATAGCAATGTAAGAGTAGAAATAACTGTGACCTGTCTAATCACAGTACCAGGACGTAGGTCTTTAAAAGGCCTTAACCAAAGACCCTAAAGTCAAAAGGTTAACCCGAAAGGTCTAAGTAGACATTGAGGCTGACCAAGAAACCGCCACCTACTACAGTTGAAATGGACGCTACGACGCGATTGACGTAACACTATCATCAACACCACAGACAGCGTGCGTCATCCACTGCCTCAAATACGTCAAAGGTCGAATGAACTATTCGGTCATTTATACGCCTTGTTGCTAGAAATACGCACAAGCTATGAATGATTAACCAGAAATGTCGGCAAATGAAATACGCTCTATAGTATACCTAGCGAAGTTGCTGAAAATGACGACACAGATAAATACACGAAAACCGCACTTGGGTTGAGCTCATCGAGGTTAGTATGACATGTCCGCGGCTTCAACTCCCGGAAAAGACCGCATTCTTCAAACTCACCGACCGACCATAATGCGTGGGTGAAACATTTGAAAAATGTTATTGACAAAGACGTTACGCTGCCAACTTGATACTATACAGATGGAAGAGAAGTGCGGGAACCGGAGATTTGAAGGGCATAGCCCAGCCCTCATAACCGTCGTGTACAAAACTTTCACGTCGTTTATTGCAAATAGGCTCCAATGTTGATTAAATAGACACTAAACGTCAAATCTCGGCAGAGCAGCATAGCTTTTTAGGTCGACCCACAACACAGGCAATAACGTCAGTGATTTATATATGTGATATGCGTCTGGAGAACAAAAACATGACACATGCAAGTGTCATGTGTTATAAATATGTTAGTTTTAAGTGGTCGATTTTTTGTGAAAGCTAATAAAAAACAGCATTTTTTTTGTGAATTCTCTTCTAAGCCACCATGTCCTATCTTTAACCAGCCTTGTATATTCTTCAGAGGAAGCAGAATTTTCACGAACACGACGGTTAGTTTCTGTATAGGATGACCGGTTGTTTCGAAACAGCACATTCTATGCTCCTAAGTCGGGCAAAAACACTAGTGTCACAAATTGTAGTAATTCCACTCTCACTCTGAAACAAGACTTCTCAGAGACCATGTCCCATTGAAAAAAATATTTGCTTTAACAAGCTCTACAGTTCCTTGTATGAATCGATTATCAACTTTTTTTGTCATGCCTGTACAATATATATATACTTTTAGATCAAGTCGGGGATGAGGAGTTGCCGATGTGCGTGGCATCTGAACAGGCCTCTCTCAGCAAATTTGTACTAGGTGCCCCAGAATTTACGCGTACCTACGTGCTGATAACCACTAATCTACGGGATACCCCAGTTTAACGCCCTGTTCTACAGGTATTTAGATAAAAGTTCCACGTTACTAGAATGTAACGTTCATGACATTTACCATTTAAGCTCTACATTCTAGATTCCTTTAGGTGAATGTTCGTGCTACTTTCTAAGCTTAATTTATTCCCATTATGTTATTCATCTATAGACAATGACAACTGGGTCATACCTTAACGTTTTTAAAACGGGTCCTGCTGTATTGTCCGATAACGAGTATGATTTAACGTTGTTATATTGAGGTGAACGCAACAGGCTGTGAATGTTAGAACAACGTACTAAAAGAAGAGGACTACAGTTTAGGCTAGCACTTAACATCTGATAGTAAACGAAAATCGTGTCGTTTGACGCTAACAAATATAAGATAACTTTATTAGATGACGGAAGAACTAGTCTACTAGACCTCACTCTCACTTTAAGTCATCTACACGTTTTTTGTGGCTTAAATACATTTAACTCTGGCTTCAGATTCGTATAGAAGGTCAGACAAGCTACACGATCCCCAGTAGAGCTTGCGGTTGCTTTGCCAGTAATAGAAAACTTCCTGCTGTACGTGGCGATTAAAATATAGCTTTTCCCTGGAAAGACTAAACGACGGCGCCCAGCAACCGGGCACGCGTTCGTCGCTCGGACACGATGGTATGATGTCCGGCGGCCGGATAACAAAGAACACCATAACGTTTAAGCAGTAATAACAATAAATATGTCATTTATTTACACTCTGAGTGAGAATGAATTTCCAGACTTCGGTCGTCGATGTCTGCATCCGTAATGCAATGTAGTATGTCGAGATATTGATGCTCACCGGTATTAGCCATCTGCACTGGCATCATACGAGGTCATCGTCATTCGCATCAGGTGGAGGGAGCTCGAGATCGCTTGCCAGCCACCAGTAGCTAATGCCAGTCAGTAGCTTTAGTCTTGCCGATCAACATCGTAGCTACGCGGCATCCACATTCCGTTCGCAATGTGTTGTTTTCGCTTCAGCCTCCACGTTTCACGTTTTTCACTTGCTTCCCGGTGTGGTTGAGTCGATTGAAATCTCTTTCTATCTATCTATCTCTCTCTCTCTCTCTCTCTACCTCGCTGTCTCTCCTCTGTATTTTACTAACATTTATACAGCGTTTGCGATGATAATGATTTGTGGATCGCATCTGGAGGTCCGCCGCCAACTGCTCGGAGCAGGCGAATCGTCTGTTCGTATTGCTTGCGTATACCGTCACGCAACAACGCCTAACGGTGAGAGCGTGTCTCGACATGCGAGAGTACTAGCTTTCTTCTTATAGTCGCTGTCTTTCTTTTTTCTTCGTTCCGATATATATATATATATATATATATATATAAAGCAATGGCACAAAGGAAAAAAACAGTGAATATGACAAGCTCGGGGGTTGTCATTACTACAAAGCAATCGCTAGCATCTCTTTACCTTGCTTCGCTATATATATATATATATATATATATATATATATATATATGCTGTGATAATTCTGTTCTAGGCGTTTCGTCTAAGGAAGTCGGGTTACCACCGCCGGTAGAGTTTGCTTGCCAGTTGCGTTCGTCACACACGTATCTGCACGTAGTCACGCATACATACACGGTCAGTCTATACACAGAACACATCATGATTACACGTAGGATAGAAGCTGTTGTACGATACCAGAGAGCACCGTTCCCGCCCACACGTCGGTTGGTATCGTTATCTGTTGTTGTTGCTACTGCTGCTGCTGCTGTCGTTGTTGTAGTATTGTTGTCGTTTTTGTTATTGTTATTATTGCTGTTGGCGCTGTGTTTATTGTTGTCGCCATTGTTGTTATGTTGCTGCTGCTGCTTCTGCTATTGCTTCTGTTGTTTGTTGCTGGAAAAGCTGTAGTACTAGTAGTAAACGTAGTAGTCGGTGGTGTGTGTGCTTGCATGACGATGCTGCTGTTGTTGATGGTGACGTGTTGCTGTTACTTTTGTCGCTGTTTCTTTCTCCCGTTGCACGGAGTTGTCCGCTCTGATCCATTCTCCCATATAATCACTTCTGTTGTGTTGTTGTTGTTGTTGTTGTTGTTGTTTTCTGCTTATTATTGTTGTTATTGCAGCTGAAGCGCTCAGTGGTGTCGCCATAGTTTTAGTTAAGCTATTTATTAGCTTTTCCTTGCCCTATATAATACATCGTTATTGATCCAGACAGCTGGACGGCGTTGACAGCGGGCGTCGTCTCTGCCTATGCTATACGTTACTCTTCTGCTGATGATGGAGATGCTGGCTATGATCATGATGATGTTGAGCCAATTATGCGTATAAATAGTATAACAGTATATACACTCTAGATACAGTTGCCTGCACTGTTCTAAATATAGCTATGACTATATACAGCTTGCATTATTGTAGTCCATCCCTCGAATCCAGGGCAGCGTAACGGCTGTAGTTCTGATTTGCAGCAGCTCGGCTCAGACCCGATTTGTGTGTGTGTGTGTGTGTCTAATCTGAAGCTAGAACCAGTACATGTCCTTGGTATCAGCTGTCGTCTCCAACCCTGTAATGAACAAGCGAGCGTAGAACATCGTTAATGTTATATACTTAACACTTAGCAAACACGCGCAACATCGTTTTTTTTAAAGATACCTTCCATTGTTACTGTAGGTGAATATTTGTTAATCATGGAAATGTTCAGCTCCGTGATGAAAGAATAAATTGAAGTCAATTTGCCGTTCGGAGAAAACGATCCCATAAAATGTGTCCGGCAACATTCTGCATCTTTCAACGACAAGTTCTTGTTATATGTATACACGGATCCATAGACTAGAATTTAACCATTAAGTTTCAAAATCAGCCGCTTTTGTTTGAATTTCAACACTAGGCAATAATAGCCTGTTGTTCAAGCTCGAAATGTCCATGATTTAGAACGGCATCCCCCCCCCCCTACACTAACGCGGTACGCAGTGGACTAAACACTCGATCTCGTTGCAAACGGTCTCAAGAATAAATATGCTGCTCATTATTTCACTAAGAGATCTCAACGCTCCATCCTAAACCTGGGGCTCATTTATCGAATTGCTGGCACGATGGTCCGCACACGACCAACGCATCGCAGCCTATATTATTGTTGAGCATTCACTCTTATGAAAAAAATATATGATTTCGAATGAAAAACGTTTGCAGAAGCATAATGCCAACTGCATCGCCAGAAGCATATTGCCAACTGCCAGCAGTTGACAAACTTCAGCAACATCAATTTAAATATTGCCTTATACGGCATGACAATAAATGCACGTTCTTCGTACGTAAACATAAATCTTCCTATTAAAGTCGCGAGACTTAATGTTGTAAATCAGGCTAGCGCTTGACGGACAGCCCGTTCGATAAGCTGCTGAGCGCGGTCGCCTCGATCATGTCTAAACAAAAAAATCAAATACAATTGTACTACATGCAATACAGTCTAGTTGTAGTATAATATATAGTCTAGTTATATAATCTCGTAATACGAGAATTCATTCGAATACATTCGAATAATTCTGCATGCATTTTCCTGGCATTACTATGGTATATATATATACATATATATATATATATATATATATCCCAGTGCAGACATTTCGGGGGAGACAATTGTCCGCTCCATTTGTATTCTTAATAAAATGCAAACTATATATATATATATATATGCGCGAGAGAACACTGAGAACACCAACGATTGTAGGTGCTAACGCGACCAAAGGCCAAAAGGCTATCGCCCGGCGCCATGAGGAAAACGAAAACGACGACGAGGCCGGAACGAGAACAACAACCTGACGAAGGGTGACGCCGACTAGGTGCGGGGCGATCGAGAGCAATAGGGGTGCGGGTGGCGGGGGCAAGTTCAATTAAGGTGAGTTCGCGTGGAAAAGATTGCTGCGCCGAGCTGCCAAGCAACCCGTTTGGCGTTCGGCGTGCCACGTTGTGCCGCTGCTACGCTGTCTCGCTGGTGGTGGCAGTCCGGGATGATCGCCTCCCCCCTCTCTTCTCTCTCCTCTCCTCTCTCTCTCTTGTGTCTCATCGCCTCCTGCCTTCTCGAACCTCGTCGGTCGCTCGAACCGTCCGTGTGGCCTTACCTCCTCGGCAACGCTCTTCACGGGCGGCCGACGCAAACAATGGCAGCTTAGAGCTTTAGGAGTGTTGACAACGGCAACGATATAAAGAAGGTCGTGGCCGTCGCAATGGCGGTGGTGGAGGAGCTAGAGCCAGGCAAATGAGGGCAGAGAAAGGCGGCTCGGGTCTTTTCGAGCGTTCGTTCGTTCGTTCGTTCGTTGGTCCACTCCAGCGCTCCGACGTCGCCGGGTGAGTAGAGAAAACGGACCGATCTCTGTAGAAGTACGGCCGTGTGGTCGCTGGCTGTTCGAGGTCTCTGTGGCTATCTCTATCATACTGTACAAGGATGGGCTTCTCTTGTTGTATGCGTTTGTACAGGTTTGTATAGGTGGTTGTGTCTGTATGAATGTGTGTATGTGTGTGTGTTGTCTTCAGTTAGTCTCATGGTAGAACGATAACCGCGGCCCGGCGGCCGATAGACAGCAAAGCTCTGACGACAAATCAATGGAAGATGGTAGGTGGCCTGCTCAAGTAACGTAGTAATCGCAGTAAAAGTAACCGTGCTAGACGTGGTGGTAGTCGTAGTAGTAGTAGTAGAGGCTATAGTGGTTGTTGGAGCTTCTACTTGACTACCCCTGCATCTGGTCAGTCGCAGACACGACACTGTGGCGACACGGGTGGACGCAGCGCGCTTCAGAAGCCGCATGTCTATGATGACGCCCACGGTAGAAGGGCAGGGAAGAAACAGCTGCGGCTGCCATTATGGCTGTTCAGACGTTGACACTGCTGCTGACCATTGTTTAAGATAAAGAGACAGATGAAACGGTACAGAAAGAGAGAGAGAGCGATACAAGCGGCGATCTGAGCGCACGGGGGTGTTGCCCAGCACCGAACATGACGTCACATAACTGAGGCGCCATCGAGATGTAGGGTAGATATCTCTCATTTTGCACGATGGCTGGGTAAACTGACAAAGCAGGACGCCCCATAGTTGGGCATAGCAGCTACAATATAGCTCTGTCGGCGCTGGTGCAGCTGATCTGTATATGTACATATTCACACGATGCGTACATATCATTTTCGTGACGGCTCAATAATTCAATTGTAGGTTTTCAGAGATCCAACAAGTTCTAAAGAGATTGTATCTGTATTTGATGCGAATTTTTAGTTGTATTTTAAATCTTATATTGTGTTATTAGTCTGCTTTATAGCTATGTGATTTGATCGGTTCTTTCGAACATCATGACAGTTTACGTGATCTAATTTTATCGATGCCTGCATTACACAACAGAAGCAATAGCAAACGCTTGGGACCGACCACGATGTGCTGAATGACTCGGCAATCAATAGACAGACCCAACGCGTTTCACTAAGCTGGGTCGACCGCTATAGAGAGTAGTGAGGTTGAGCAAAAGGGCCGGAAACACGTCCGTTGCCCGGTTTAAACTCGGCTTCATGCGTACTCTTAGAATGAACGTGTCGCAACCGGCCAGGGGTCATAGAACCACCTCCAATAATCGATGAAGCGATGGACTGATCCCTAATGGCAGTTTTATTCGCTCATTGCTGCCCAAGCCTATGTTGTCCCTAGTGAATGTACTTCACACCCGCCGTAGACTGACGAACAGACAGACGGGCGGACACCAGCCAGACACTAGAAGCGTGGATTCACCGCCGTGAGAACGGCGAACAGATGATAACCAATTGATACCAAGCTATTGCTACGTCATTTCCATCGACTTTTGCCTTCTCCGCCCCCTCTCAACGTGGCCCCCAGAGCGAAGCCTCTTCCTCGGTAGCCGCTCTACACAACAGACATTCGATTTTTTTTAGTTCCGTGTTAGGTAGTTGATTCGTCGTTGAGAAGGTCTTAGGAGATTTTCACCAAGCATTTGTTGTCGCCATCATCCTTTTCGTCGCCACGGTCGACTTTTGACATGACGATCGACTAAGGCCGGGGGTAAATGAAGGAACGGTGGGCAACGCTGTGTGGCAGCGCGAGGTGGCGAAGCACACAAGCAGAAAGG
The DNA here is from genome assembly GCA_003439945.1 of Dermanyssus gallinae. Classification (NCBI taxonomy): domain Eukaryota; kingdom Metazoa; phylum Arthropoda; class Arachnida; order Mesostigmata; family Dermanyssidae; genus Dermanyssus; species Dermanyssus gallinae. Next base: position 23,677 of record QVRM01000592.1, on the reverse strand, counting down.
GTGGCTAGCAGACACGCAAGCGGCGGCAGCTCAATGCTAAGGAAATAGCGAGGTGGGAGGCCGACTGGCTGAGAGAAAGGGCGGCTTAACAGAAAGAGAGAGAATAACAAAGAGAGAGGAATAAGGTTTGAGAGAAACAGAGAGAGCAAACCAAAGGAATAAGGTTTAAGAGGGAGAAAAAAGAGGTGGACGAAAGGCATATGGAAGAAGGGAGGGAAAGAAGAAGCAGCAGCAGAGAAGAGATGCTTGCTTGGCCTGGTGGAGGAACGCCTAAGGCCGGGGACGGACGGGGACCGGACCCGGCGAGAGTTATGGGGATGGCAGAGCCCATCGTGGACGGGGCAGCCGGCGGCGCCACGAAGGCGGTAGCGACACACCAGTGGCGGCCGAAGCAACGGCAGAATATGAATGTCGAGGGCGGACCCCCGGGCCGTGCCTCGTCGTCTATTGGTTGGCGTTCGTCCAGTCGCCTCCTCAACAGGGAAAACAGGGACGAGTGGAAGAGGAAGAAGAGGGCTTGGACCCCTTCTTCCTTTTCCGCCGGTAGGTACCCGCTCTTCTAAGCCAGACTTCTTTGTTGGGTAGCGTCGTAGTTGTTGTTGTTGCTGTTGTTGTTACTGTTGTTGTCGTCGCTGTCGTTTTCATCCTGCCCGTCATAGTCTTCGTCGTCTTTATCTTGTTCCTCTTACACCGCTCTCACAGAACCGTCGATAAGCCCCGGTCCATTCGGCCTGCCGTTCTCGCCGCCTCTCAGGTCCCGACTCAATCCACTCTACGATGCACATCGTCATTGTCGTTGCTGTTGTTGTTGGTGTCGATGCTGATGTTGTCGTTGCTTTACGCCATAACTGCGCGGCGACTAGTCAACTTGATGCTGCTCCCTTCTAGCCAGATGATTCGTCCCCATTTCCCATTCCCATACCCGTTTTCGGTAGGAAGGAACTACCCTTCCCGGCATCGCACTTATGATATATAGACCAGCTATAACCTAAACAGAGCAATAGCAGCAAGTAGAACACAGAATAGACAAAGTGCACGCATGGAGACGTACTTACATTGGGTTCATAATGATGGGGCTACTCAACGGATATCTACACTGCATACACATAGTCTTTCTTGATTCAAAGTTACACGCTTAACCGCGCAAACTGATGGTACGCAAAACTGCAGTGACCACGTTTGTGTGCGGCGCCTTGCATCAAACCTACTATTTGAATTGCTGCACCGTAATGGCGGTATATTCGCGATATGCATTAAATTATGAGAAGTGATCATGATACTCGATCGCACATGAACGCTGGTGGCCGGCTGCGCGATTTCAGCCGTGCAGCTCAATGTGATAATGTCGCCAAATTTTCAGGCTCTGCACAAGCTGCAGGCTCGATCGGAGAGTGGAAGACAGGAGCAGCGCAATACGGGCGGTGAAGTCTTCACCGGACGGCCAGAGGGGAAGTAGGGGCCGTCCTCTGACAGACGGAAAGCCCTAGTCCTGAAACGTCCGAATCGCACGGAATGGAATGTGCGCTTCTACCGACCGCGATACTTGCCGCGACGTCAACCGTGACGACCTGCAATGTTGCTGTCTGCTGTGGTTTTGTACGGGGGAGGCGCCGGCGACGGCCAAAGTCTAGGGGGTCTAACTGCGTCGGTCTGAATGACTCATTTCTGGCTAGCAAGCGCCCGTCTAGGCTGCTGGTAGTGGTTAGACAGTTCTGTGGTCACGGAAGTGCCACGCAATGCCTACATTGCGGGCAATGAACTAGATAAGTGACGATTGGCGGCAATTGGAAGGTCGGTCACGGCCAGGCTCAACGCTTTCTGCACTTCTCTTGCTCGGCTTGCTTGCCGTCATAATTGGTCACTATTACCATAATGATTAGCATCATCGCCGTTGTCATTGCCACTTCGGTTCGTCGGTTGACGGTGTACTTACTGCAACTTTGTTTAGCATGGAGTGAGTAAGAAAATAGAGGATGATAATTCGCGTTTTGTTTTGCAATCGCAATCTCCTCCTGTGCGGGGCCCGGGGGCCACGTATCGACCGCGGCGCCCACCCCCCCTCACGGCTGTGGCGTCATTTGGCGCCGATAGCTACGAACCTGTCATGGCGGCGCTCATCGGGTGCGCATAGCTGGGATGACCTGGCTGGTAGGCCGGATGGGCCGAGAGGTGGTGCCCGCCGTCTGAAATGCCACCTTGAATTGAGCTGGCCGATGTCGAGTGCGCCGGATGCGCGCCAACACTGCCGACGCCGGCGGCCATATTCATGTTCATGCTGTGGATCTGCTCGTGGTAGCGCGCCACCGAATGACCCCACGAATCCATGACCTTTTCGTTGACGCCCACACTCAGCACAGGAACGGCGGCCGAACATGCCGCACGCGATTGATGACCTCCAAGCCCCAACAACGAATTGTACTGTAAATGACACAAAGATGAATGATTCGTGTGTGCTTTAAGTATTCTGCACCGCCAAGGGATATTTCTATTTTGTCGCCTTGAGGCCAGACACGTTAAGATATCTAGGATTTCTCCCTTTAACACCCTATTCCTCCCGTAAACAGTCCGAACTCAATGAAGACAATTCGATCAAGGTAAAGCCAACAAAAGGACAACCGTCGGAGGCATCAAGCGTCGGCCACTAGAACACCCTTTAGAGAGCTATAGTAGCTAGTTTCTATACTTTATAAGCATTTAGGCAGAGGGTCAATATAAAGATTTAGGGGCTGGGGTTAAGAGTGCTCGTGACTTTTTGGACAGTCTAATAATGTGCAATTATTATTACTACGAATACCTATACGACGACAACCTTCACAATTGTTCACAAAGTACAGTATAGTACAGTAGAGTTCGATCGGATCGTCAGACAGCCTAAACCCCCTATTAGAGTGTATAGCCCATGCCGCGACTTCCGATAGTCTAGTGGGGTGCGCATCTGTCAGGTCGTCAGGTTAACCCGGACGCAAGGAACAACGCAAGCAAGCAATTAGACGAATCAACAAACAACAAATACGTTATGGAGGCACATGCACGAACAGCGACGACGTGAGGCCGTACGAAACAAGAATCTCTTCCCTTAGCGATCCGTCCTGTTCGTACGTACAGCCCAACCTCGCTCAACCCAAGGATGCTCACCTGATGCTGGGCAAACTGGTGCCGCTGATTGGCAGCCGCTGCAGCGTAGCTCTGCAGATCGTGGCTGGTCAGTTGGCTCGAGCAACGATGGTAGTTGGCCGCCGACATGTAGTGTGACCAGGGATCGTAGTCGCCGCTGTTGCCGCCCCCGCTACCGCTGCTTCCGCCGCCACCGACGACTGTACCGTTACCGCTAGGGGCGCCGACGCCACCGCCGGCGCCCGTCGCCGCGACTCCGGCCCCGCCGCCCGACGACGACGCAGCCGCAGCTGCCGCTGCTGCAGCCGCGGCGGCAGCCGCCATCGATGACGCCATCGAGGCCATCGACGTGGGCGGCAAAGGAGGCGGCGGTGGCGAGCTCGTTAGCGTGGGCGGCGGTAGGGGCGCTTCTGGCGCCGGTGGCGGCAGGCCTGCCACCGCCGCACTGCTGCTGCTGTTGTTGCTGTAGAAGTCAGACGATAGTGGTGGCAGACTCGATGAGGGCGGCGATGCCAGCGCGAGGTACGATGGTGACGGACCGCCGCCTCCGCTCCCGCTGGCCGACGTGAGGTGCTCCTGCTGCGAAGGCGAATGGGTGCCTCCGCCCACGATGCCGCTCCCGATGACGACAAGCGGCTGTGAGGAGGGCGAAAGCGCCCCTGCTTGTTGTAGTTGTTGTTGATGTTGTTGTTGTAGTAGAAGTTGTTGTTGTTGCTGCTGCTGCTGCTGATGTTGCTGTTGCTGATGTTGCTGGAGCGGCGGCGCCTGTTGCGAAAGGCCGGGCGACGAAACCGTTGTCAGTTGAGGACTCGGCTGCGATGGGGGCACGAGGTGCGGATGGTAGGATGAGGTCGACGACGGAGATGGAGGGTATGAACCGCTGCTACCCCCACATCCTCTACCACTACTGCCGACCGCAGCAGCAGCGGCAGCAGCTGCCGCGGCGGCCGCAGCTGCAGCTGCAACGGCGGCCGCTGCCGTACAATTCGACACTCGGCCGTTGCCACCTCCTCCGAGCGTCATCGAAGTCGATAGCGGCAAGAGATGATGAACCGTGGTGGTTTGCGATGGCGGGCAGAAAAACGACGCGGGCAGGTTGCGCTGGGCAAGAGGCTTTGAATCTATATGGGCATCACGACAACAACGACAGCAACAACGGCAGCAACAACAACAACAACAACAACAACAAAACCCACCACAGCAACAACAAAAACGGTATTTATGAGATGGCTGAGTGGAGTTGTTTGCACTTAAACTAGCGCAAATAAGTACTTGTGAATCCCAACATTTGCCATTTATATATATATATATATATATATATATATATATATATATATATATATATATATATATATATATACATATATCTGAAGCAAATTAAAAACACCGAGTCTTAAGAGTTAATCCCTACAATCATTCTGTATAATGCGTGTCCGTATTCAAACCCCGTGCAGAAGAACCTTTCGATAACCCAGTGGCCGGACGACACGAGATCAAGTAAACGGCAGTGTTCGTCCCCAATTTGAGTTATTTTCTTGTTGCGTGCTCTTAACTAACTTGCTACTACACTCATTGACTTTAGAAACACTGAATTCACTGATTGACTCTGTGAAGTCAATGACTGTAACAAAATCTGAAGATGTAAGTTCAGATTCATCACAAATTGCTAGAAAAGGGGATACTCAACGAAGGGGACACAGCTCTCTCAAAGAAAGTAGGGTGCACGGTCGTTTCCTAATCAGTCGCATGCGTGCAAAAGTGATCTTAAACATTATGGAGTGTTGTTTATGCATGATAGTATCAAATGAGCTCTCTTTGTCTGCTCTTTTTGTCTACATCGTCCGAAACGCTACATAGCACATGCCACCTCATAGTAACGCTTGAGTATTAGCCGTTTATGTTCTAAAGCTTCACACTAACCATCATCAGCAGCAGCATTCCTCAGCAACTTTGCTAGCCGCAAACCGGCAGCCATAGGCCTCGGAGCAAATTTCAAAATTATAACGCCGCACTACACAACAGTTAAGCAGCTATTTGCGTACTAAGTCAGTGTACTGGCTCAAGTGAACAGGTTTCCGAATGTTTGCTTCTTACGGGAGGCAGTTACCGTAAAGTTTTTGTAGTCACTACCTGTATCGTCTTCTTTGTACTCCAAGTCCATATTATTTATTGCTAAATGAGCGTGTAAATATTCTATGGTTTAAAAAATAAAGTGTGTTGCAAAAAATTAGCAACTCATGTTTTTTTTGTGATAGTTTCGGCTTGGTTTATTTGAATGGCTTAAAATAAAAAAGTGTGAAAAAACAGTGTTGCAAAATATTAGCAACAATAGCGCCTTACAGCGTATTCGATTCTTAGCAGGGCTGTATGACTCATTTGAAACTACATATTTTATTCTAGAAACGGGTTTTTCGTCCCTTCTTCTGAATCAAATCGTAAACTCGGTCTTTCATGGAGTTAATGAGCTGTTGTAAGTACGAAAGTGGAATATTAGTCCATGCTTGCTGGACAGCTTCTTTGAGGTCCGACAAATGATTATATTGTCGACCATTTGCGTAAATCTGCCTTTACCAAATGTCCCCAAAGATTTTCAATAGGATTCAGGTCTGGACTTAATGCCGGCCAGTCAAAAAGTGGCACTCCTTGTTCTTGAAAAAAGGCTATAGTGCTAGCCGAGGTATGAAACGTGGCGTTGTCTTGTTGAAAAACTGCGTCAGGTCCCCCAATTCTTCTGAAGTGGGCTTCTAACTGGGAACCGACAATGCGCTGGTACATGTCAGAATTGTTTCGGCCCACAATCTCGACTAGATCAGACTTCCCATTATATCCAAACGCGGCCCAATATTTCACAGAGCCACTACCGGCCACACGTTTCGAGAACTATTTAGGTTCCTTCCGTAAGTCGTGCCAATAGTACTGACAACCGTCAGGGCCATCGAGATAAAATTTCTTTTCATCCGAGAAGACGATGTTTTTCCACTCGTTATCCCAAGTTTGGTATCTATGCGAAAATTCACGCCGTGCGACAATGTGCTTCGGTTGCAGTCGCGGCATAAGCTTCCTTTTCGCGTATCGCACGTTTTTGTCAGAACTTAACACTCGGTACACTACGGATCGGTGCACTGGCACTCCCAAAGTAGTCCTGATCCTGAAAGAAGACATTTGGTCATGAGTAGCCAACTGTATGATCCTTCGCCGATCTCGAATAGTCAAAACTGGCTTACGCCCACTGTTAGATCTGCACCTTTGGTTCACTCCAGGGTGTAAGAACCTGCTGATGGTGCTCTTATGCCGTCCTAATCTGGTTGCTATAGCAGGTACTGTATGACCGAGCTCAGCATATGCCTCAATTCTTGTCTTTTCGTTATCCGAAAGATCCTTTGTACGACCCATAGTTTAAACATAAGATTCGTCGTTAGTTCGGAACAACGACTAAGCTGTAGAATATTTTGCAGCTATATAACGATTGATTTAGCTAGGCAATATTCCTGACAATTGATCCCTGGGATCGAATATCAGCTGTAGTATCGACTATCATTTACAAACAAGAGCTGTGTTGTTAGCATGTTATTGTTGCTAATATTTTGCAACACTGTTTTTCACACTTTTTTATTTTTTTTGTATGAACCGATTTTGAGACTGCAATGAAATCAACACTATACTCATGTTTCGTCATGTACATCATGCGCCTAATATTTCAAGCCATTCAAATAAACCAAGCCGAAATTATCGCAAAAAAACATGAGTTGCTAATTTTTTGCAACACACTTTATATATATATATATATATATTTTTAGCTATCAACATTTTCGTTGCAAACTGTTCATGATTGCAAACATATGCAATGTTAAATTATGTTCATTATATGTATGATACTAAACGTGGCGTATGCGACCTTATTGAGTAATAGTCCGTCTACGGTTCCGTCTCGAACTACGACTTGTCAGTGGAACTTCGCAGAAACGGCTCTTATACGAGTCGTTGTGTTCGACGCTTTAAGCCGCGAGACTCCGTTACGAGCGTAGCCGATTTGTCAGCGCATTTATCTTGCCCCCTTGATATCCCAATGTTGTTGTTGTTGGGCGAGAACGTCAGAGGAATTCGGCGACGCGCCCACCGCTAGCCGAAGTAACAAGTTAATTTACGTTTATGTTTATAGCTCCATTTGCCGGGTGGCCGCTACTGCCAGCTTGCTGTGGAGCGACATGGCGAACTCTGGAGCTTTAACAAGCGCATAAACAACATCGTGTTGCTAATGTACCCTTTCTCCGCGTTCTCGCCCCTCTTTCCGCCGCTAAAAGCAACTTAGGCTCGTGTTTAATGGGTCGTCCATCGAGCTTTATCGTTGAAGCGCAATAGCCACAACGGTGTCAGCAATTTGCGCTAGCAGCCAAGCGCCGGCAGTGGGAGGTTGGAAATTAAGTGGCAACAGAGAAACCCGGAAGCCCTGCCAACGCCCAGACCGGCTCACCGTAATCAGGACCCGAGAAAAGATTCGCAAGGCACACATGCTCCTAAATACACAACAGGGTTGGAAACAATGATGCGTATATAATGTTGACGTTGTATTATTATTATTATCGAGAGAGAGTATGAAATGGAAAAACAATCTGAATACCAAAATGATAATACTAAATCGCATACAGGAATGTTGTTGTTACAAACAATCTGGTTGTATGACTAAATGATAAATAATTAAATAAACATTGGAGTTGTATAGTTTTAATGTGTGGAGCACACATTAAAGATCAAATCTTTTAGATGTTAGACATTCGAGTCGCAACTCAACGACGATTTAAATAAAATTGTGTTTACTAAATGTGTTGTTTTAGGCCCGAATGCAGCAAGACGAACAAGAGTAGCGTGTCGGCGTTATGAGGCAAGTGATTGCTATCTCTGTTACCAATAGGACCAGACACAATCTTTTCTGCAACTTATCAATCAGCTGGCGGCTTCGTAATACTAAAGCAAGTTCGTTAGCAAACTACACAATGCAAATCAACCGACCGCTTTAGTAGGTTTTTGTTTTATGCATACGATTGTTGTTATATACATAATAATACATACAGGCCTCCTCAGTAACAGTCTTCTTCCTTAAAACCCATTAGTGCTTAATTTTGGCATTGGGATAAATATTCATTTATCTATGAATATCGGTTGTATAATATCTGGTCGAAGAAGTATGTGCGGTGAATATTGGTATTGACGTTATATGTGGCCATCGGATTAGATTGCCCTAAACCTAATTTTCTAGTCGGTTGCCTCTTATTGGTCTACATTTGCTACCATGTAAAACTGATCTTCGGCCTACTGTCAGAGCAGACTGTTATCTGTCGAATGACCTGCAGGAGGGGGTCTAAATTAATTTAGTTGTTTCACCAACTTGGTGATATGATAAGATCCTGCTGAAACGGCTGAACGCATGAAATCAAGCGTCGGTTAACTAGCGTTAGCAGCCCGAAGCTCGACGAGTATGAAGGTAATATAGTGTATACCCATTAGTGCAAAATTTGCGTAACCACTCCTCCTCCGACGCAAGAAAATGTTGGCGTCTACAGAGAACATTGCGATTGAACACATAAGCATATCGTAAACAGCATATACATAGATATATAATAGTAGAAATATTGTCGAATGATGGATCAATGTCTCTCGCCGCCCAGACTAACAAATATGCAGCATGCAATTCTCTTGTATAGGGAATGGAATGCATAGCATCGTGCGATCTAATAATTTGTAGATGCAGCTGTGCCTCCAAAGGTTCCTCGTGAGGTAATGAAGCGATTTGTTCGTTGGATCGGCATGTACTTACATAAGGTAAAAGTACGAGGTGTATTACGTAACGAAAAAAACAATAAATAGATAAGTACTTAGTTTTTGCTGCTCGAAAATGAGCAGGTAGACGGACAAGGAAAATTGTGGAAGCATATATATATTGGCTAGATTGAAGAGTGTCTAAGCAGGCGGGGACAATGAAAACAGACACAACGAATGAGACACAAGCTTAACAAGTTGGCAGGGTGTCGGCGAGTCCATGGTTCAGCGAGAATGAGAGAAATAAGATACAACGGGAAATAAAAAACAACTTAGCAAGATACGTAAAAGGCGAAAATCAGTTTTCTTCCGGACAAATCTCAACTTTGCGTCATTTACAGAGATCGTGACGTGCTTTAGACCATTTAGGATTGCTTTAATTTCGTAGTGGCGGTGGCTTAGGCGGCTAACGCACCGTTCGAAACGGGGCGTTGCCATGACAACCACGGCTAGCAAAAACATGGCTAGGTCGAGCCCTGGCCGTACTAGTTGAATTTGTTGGACGTGGTTGTCATTGCCTTGCTGCTACATACTTCTGCTGGAGAAAGCCTATATAATTCCAGTACGAGAACGCAATGACGATAGATGCATTTAGACGATATCGTGCCACAAACAACTTAGCATATTTACAAGCGTCTAAAATGTGGTTGTCAGAGCGTTAAAAAAATTACATACGTGGAGGAACTACGGCAACTAAACAAGCCTGGCAGAATCTGCAAGTGGGTCATATAAGATACTTTAGTGTCTAATAACCACAAAGACACAGTACGTATTTCTAACTAAATGAACGTATTACGCCTATGTAAAAATGACACACATTTTCAGCAATATTTATATATATATATATATATATATATATAAACACATTTTCAGCAATATATAAACACATATATATATATATATATATATATATATACACACATGTTCAGCAATATATATATATATAGTCACCACTATATTGCAATATCGAAACAGCGATACTAGACAACGGAGCAGAAGTATGTCAAGAAACCGAGAGAAGAGAGAATTCCGCCGACTGGCAGTGAGTAGATGATTGTTATTAATACTATTAGGATCGAGGCGGCTACCTCGAACCCCACCGATCATGATGAGGACATGATAGGAGGGACGAAGGGGGCGGAGCGGGAGGGGGGCTAAGACATGGGAAGAAGTGTATTGCAGGATTGAATGAGGGTGAATAGCGGGACTTCAGATGTTCGCCGCACGGTGCGCGGTAACTTATTGGTGACACGTGTCCCACTCTGCACACGCGCCAACACAATTTATTCGGTCTCCGCGCGCTTGTTCCTTCCCCCCTATATCGCTATCTCTCTCTCTCTATGTATCGGTATCTCTCCCTCGTAGCCTCTCTTTGTTTTACCTCTGTTACCCCTCTGGCTGTCTCTTCCTGCCGAGCCGTGCCATCATTTGATCTACTCATTCTCACATCCATCTAGAGCCACCTAGGAGACGAAAGGCGAGAAATGAGGTTTCTCCAGTCGTACATTGGCCGCTTCCACGTCGTCTCCGTTTACCGGGTTATCCGTCCGTGTGTGTTTGTGCCTGTATACGCACATACACCTTCATTCGCTTTTCTCTCTCGATCTTCTCTTGGTCTTCTTTTCTGAGCTCTTGACGCCTTTATTTGGGCGTTTGTATGCCGGCAGAAGTGGATTGACGATCACAGTAACGACGAACCGCACACAGTAACTGGTATTACTCTCATCCACCATCAATGCCATATGAGTAGGCAGTGAGTGACAACGGCAGCCGCCGTCACCATATAAGTATAACCGGCCATAACCGGGCAATTGTTCATATACATTGTGTAATATACGGAGTAGCGCTTCTTCTATTCGGTCGCTCTCTGCAAAGTTGTCCACGGCCCGTGTTGTGTATCAACTTGTGGTTTTTGGCTAGCTCTCTCGTATATATGTATATATATATATATATATATAATATATATATATATATATATATATATATATATATATATTATATGTATGTATATGTATATATATATATATATATATATATATATATATATAGATATAGGTATGGTAGACAAATAAATTAATAAATTTATTTTGTCGTTCTTTTTGGAAACTTGCACGTTTGTTAGATGATGGGCCTATTGGCCTCTATCTGCCTTAGTTACGGCTGGGGGCGCAAGACATTTGCTGGGTCGTTCCATAAATCGGAGTAACCACCGCGATGGTAGTTACCACAGCAAACTACCGCATAAATGAAAGGGGACGAAAGGGCCTGCAAGGAAGGGCGCGCGTCGTTTTCTGGCTTCCACCAGCTCGCGTTTGCAGCGGCGGCCCTTGGCAACAACATCAGACAAGAACGACCGTTTTTACTCGGCTGTGTAAGTCTGTGGGCGTCCACAAATCATCGTATCGCGCCAATGACATCTGAATGTCATTGGCGCGTCACCTCCGTCCCTTACCCGAATGATGATAACGGTGTTATTCCTGTACTTATTACAACCATAATAATATTCATCATACTATAAATAAATACCGACATTACCAAATGGCCATGCCAACCGAAGAGACACGCGCCCGTATGGTGTGTTTGCAGCAATACAGGGTGACGACGACAACAACAACAACAACAATAATAATAATAATAATGTCAACACGCATAGGAATCATAGACCGATACCTAGGGAGGATATGCAGCCCTGTCTACTATCAACGCACATTTGAGATACGGGCTTTAACCGCAAGTCACACGTACCAGTATCGCCTCTCGAAGAGCGTTCGTACCTAGTGGCAGCGTAGGCCGGCTTTGACCGCTCAGTCGGAAGAGGAACAGCATGGCCCACCTTGGCCTAGTGAGGAGGCGACGGCTGATAAATACAATAATATACGATGACACGTAGGTCAGGCGTAGTGGCAGCCTAGTCTGGGGGGAGGGGGAGAAACTAGTGCGCTAGTCATGGTTCCTATCTACCGGGATGTCGCCGGTTCAATCCCCGTTGTTAATCGAATTTTCTTTGAGCAATGCTCATTGAGAATTGGTCATGAACCACACAGCTGAGAATCAGTGACCATGCTGCCTCTAGGACTGTTGGGTAAACTCAAGATATCTGAACATGTCTGGCCGTTGGTGAATTCAAGGTATGCCTCTTGGCGATTCCAAGCCCGTAGGGGATGGATGATGGTCTGGAATGAAAAACAAAATAGATTTAGCACCGCCACAGATTCAAAGGACTAGCAACGAGAGAATGATACTGAAATACGTTATGCTAATGACTGTCCGCAAGATGGACTTTGGAAAATGGCTGGCTGCCGGCTTTGACACTAGAAATTAAAGATTATGAAGCGACACTACTTCTGTGGAGCTATTGTTTAACATTTGCGGAATTAAACTTAGGCGAGTATTCATAAATAGATAAAATCTTGCTTAAGGTAGCGGCATCGTGAGTAGGGTATACGTACTGTATGCACCACCAAAATATTGAAATTGCAGCGACAGATAAACATTGTGTATAATACTATTTGCCTAAGCTGTTAAATAGCTTACTAAGGAATTGTTAGTTAAAATCTAGAACCGCAAATCTTTAGCAGGTCCATGACCAAGTATATTGAAGTCAAATAGTCGGAATTTCAATATCCGCCACAGCCAAACAAAATCATAACACATTACACCGCTGCTTTATTAAAGGTACGAGACTATACCCCTTCGTGTTATTAAAAATTATATATATAAAAAAAAAATATATATATATATATATATAAACTACACGTTCAACTATCATCGAGCACTTTAGAGGAGGAAATGCAAAATACCACTAAGTATCTTTATGCGCGTATATATATATATATATATATGGGGGAGTGTCGGTTATAATCAAGTCGGTAGCACGATTAAGCAAGTCCATCATCACGAAGCTGCACGCGTGTGTTTACTGCGGCCAGCAGCAGCAGTACTGCAATCGGTATTGTTATGAGTTTCTAATAGGCGCCACAGGCGAGCGGCGTGCCGGCGTTGGCTTTAAGCGGCAGCGGTGGCCTCTGCGAAGGATCGACTGGCGCTTTCAACAAGGACTGTCCTGGACGACCAGCATCTTTGTTGCGGGGCGATGCTGCAGCTCAGCTGTAGAGGCTGTTGCCGCTGCTGCTCTTGCAGTTGCTTTTGTTGCAGCACTTCTGGACGAACGACGACGGCCAGAATCGCCGGCCAGGGTAGCGGATCAGCGACCAACAAAAATTGACCGACAAATCTTGTTTGCGATTAAGATTATGGTGCAACATCAGTCAATTCCCTCAGTCAGTCATCACGGACTGGCAGGGTCCTGCCGCGGCCTCCGCCGACGCCACAAAGGATCACTTGGCTCATCTGAGCGACTCCCAAACCCCCCCTTCCCAGACACGCATCCATGCGCCTACCTAACCACCAACCACCACCAGTGAGGCTCTGCAGCATTTCTATGTACGTGGCCTGTCCGAGCAGCAGCGTTCGGATGGGGATCGCTCTGGATGGTTAGATTGCGCCCATACCCTGTTCCCGGTGTTTATTGTTGTGTTCGTGTCCATGGCAAACACGATGATGAAATTCTCTAGCCTTTCGGCCAGCATCGGCGACATCGTCTTCGTCTCGTCGTCGTGGTCGGCTTGCGCAGTATCGTCGCACGAATGCACGAAGCGCGCAGGGCCTGAGCTCAACCTCTGCTTGACATATGTATACGAGTCCCTGGACTGACTACCGCTTCTACTACGAGTACGACTGCTGGTGATTAGTAGCTAGTGGTTGGGCGGGTCACTTTCTCCACGCTCTCTCCCCCCTCCGCCCTTTCTATTTCGCCCCGTTGATCTCTCACCTTCTTTTTCCACTTTTCTCCTTTCCATTTGTAAATACACATACGTACGGCCATATACACTGACACATGTATGTGTATGTATATATATATATATGTACATTTGTGTGTGTGCGAATGTATCTGGCTCTACAGCAACCGATATGCCTTTACGGCCTGCAGAGAACGCAGAGGAAAGGAAAGATCACACGCGCACGCAATGCGACTCTCTCTATATATATAGAGAGTATATATACTCTCTATATATATATAGAGAGAGAGAGAGGCTCGCGCCTACCTGTGTGACGTTACGAGCAGCGTTAGAAGGAGGGTAAAGTGCAAATAAAAATAATAATAAATCAATTGCTAGGATCGGGCAGCAGCAGCAGTAGCATCCGCAGCATCAGCACCATCATCATCATCATGGCGGTGATAATGACGCTCTCTCACGTCGTCGTCGTCTTTCTCCTCCTTCTCGTCATGCGATCTCGGGGAAGAGGGTTAACCGGGGAGATGACCGAGGTGGAGATGAGGATCAACCCTGGGTGGGTGAGGGCGTCGATACGACTACAAGCATGCTTTGCGAAGGCAGCGCGTTGAGGTGAGTTGAAGTGAGGTGAGGCGAAGCGAATGCACGAAGGAACGAGTTGTGGGGCCCGTTCGCTGTGTGTGTGTGTCTCACCCCTTGTCTTGTTTTGGGCAGGAATTGTCGACTAGCTGCTAGGCTGCTGTTCACGAGTCTAGGAGGGCTAGCGCTATCGCGGGGTCTCAACCGACAACTCGAAACCGATGGCCGGGGAGACACAGAACGAGATAGAAATAGCTGAATGGGGGGCAACATAAGGCAAGAAGAAATAAAATTAGGTTGAAGAAGAAGAGGCCACGAACCTCGAGCAGAACTGCCATGAAAATCACCACGGAACTAGGCCCTCGCTGGCGGAACGTACGGAAAACGACAGGCTATTTCATAACGTTTTGTTGAGCAGTGCCTTAATTGCGCGTTAATAATATAGCTCTAGTTTTTCCATAACGTATTGCAGCGAAGTATAGCGTTCCTTTAAAGGTCACGCGCCTCCTACCGCTATGCCCACTTCATACTGATCGAAGAGACGATGCCGTGGCGTGCCAGCTAATGTTGACGGCAGGCCGGTTTGATGGACATGTCCTATGACTCCGACGTCATGAGCCTCATGGATTCGATCTCGACAAGACGCTCGCGTATAGGTAAATACCAAAGATTGCTTGGTGCCTCGTCCAACCGAGTAATAAATCCGAATAAAGGTACGTTTATTTTTATGATTCAATTCGTGAAAAACAATTATGGTTTATATTTGGATGGACGCCTACAGCTTGTTTGGATGCATAGTTTAGGCGTGACATGGCCTTTGTACAAGCACATTGCCATATGAAGATTAGTCCGGACTCTCCGCCAACAACGGGACAGTGGCGGGAAAATGACTATGCATTTACATTTACTAAACTAAGATAGTAGCGTTAGAAACAGCAATATAAGCAGAACAGTTGCAACGGCATCAGTGGCTGTGTCAACTGCGGTGTTAGAGAACACAACGCTAAGCAGAAGCATTAATGGCACAATTACAGGAACAACAGTGAACAACAACGACAATGACAACAGCAATAGCAACAAGTTAGCGCAACACGCGGATTATCTCTCCTCGTTCATCTTAGATCCTGTCTTAGGTTTGCTTCGGCGTGACTTACTTATGTAAGTATTTCGAACAGCGTCGTCAGATTTCATCTCGTTTCCGGCCGATTAACCATCGCGATCAACGAACTGGTTGTCCCGAACTCACTACTTAACTGCACTACTCACCTTCAGCAACAGCAACAACAACAGAAACAACAGCAACAACAACAGCAGCAGCAACAACAACAACAACAGCACCAACGGCCACCGATAGGGATCATCAGACCCGTGTCAACCAACCGCCGCCGCTGCCACCGCTGCCTCCAGTCAGAACGATATTCCCACATTAGCGAGTCACCTTGCTCTCCACCTTCTTGTTGTTCGAGGTGGTGGCGAACGAGTTTTCTCATCCGACGACTTAGCGAGCTAGAGCTGCTACGCGCCAAAACCTCCGAGATTCCCCAGCACATGATGCTGATGATGTTAATCCAGTCGGCACATACGGCTCACTCTTCTGGCCAGCTTCTTCGAATAGAGAATCACGCTTGTTGTGTGTCGTACTATCATCTAATACTTCTTCGACGACCACGACTACAACAAACTGAGCGAATGCTACACTAGACGAAGGCTGCACCAACCAATCATTACAAGTGCCGCTCCTTCAGCTCTAATACTGCTCTAATACGGTTAATAGTATCGCTAGACCTACGTCTATTATGGGATGATTGTTGTCCTGACTTCAACTTCACCCATTTGACTAGCAATATTCGATTTTTTTTTATCATTATCTATATATTTTTAATGAGAACTAAAGCATTGTATTATGCAGTTCCTATAATAAACCACGTTTTGAATCATGAATCTTAAATATTCAATCGATCATTGCTGCTGCAGCAGCATCCTATTAGTAGATCGGCAGTGGCACGGAAGCAACGAGCTTTCGCTAATTCACGTTCAAGAATACCATAGTCCATGTTCCAGTTGAAATCGACTAGTATCAGACTGTCCGTCTCGGGAATCGCACGCGGCATCGCTTAACCAACTTTGCGCTCTACAGCCTTCTGCGGCTTTCGTGGCGGCGCTGTTTGTCAGCACAGCCGATTCCTCACGTGTGTGGGCTCTCTCGGGGGGTTCTCAGACATCCTGACCTTACCTCACCTTTCGTCCGTCCGTCCGTCAGTCCAGGGCTATCCGCTTTTCCCGCCTGTGGTTCCCGCTTGTGAAATTGCACGCGCTCTCAATGTACTCGCAACGCCGATAGCGACGCGACGATTAACACGACGACAACAATCAGCACGATCCTAACGATCTCTGCTGCTCGCCCAAGCTCCGTTCCGTCGGATCCAAGCTAGGCTCTTGGCCTGTCGTTCAGACGCCCAGGCGTCCAGACGCTTAGACATTCGTTGGCATGTTTCAGGGGTCTTTGTTTATATGCTTGTTTCGTTCAGTGTCTATTGGTCTCTCCTTCTGTTTCCCACCCTTTTCCCGTTTGATCTCTCCGTTTCCCACCCCCCCCCGCCCTTTCCTTTCGGTATTGGTCTCAATCTTCATCTCCATGCCTAGTTCTTTGCCTAGTTCGTCCGTTTGTGCCTATATCGCGGTAAGTCGGTCAATGGTCGTGTCAAGCGCGTCAAGGCTTCGTCAAGACGCGAAGGCATCAGCTGCAGCGCCACGTGGTGCTACTTCTTGCTGACCGTCTCACTGACAACCATCCATCCATCCAATTGCCTGGCTCGGGGTCAAAACAGTCTAATAGTAATAATCGCACTCCTTGGCGTAAGTGGTTCAAGTGTATGTAACCCAGCGACTGCCCTCGCAGGCGGAGTTACCAGCAGAGCGCACGCCGATCGCATGCTGGCACCTCGCGTAGGCACAGCTTGGCCCATCTACCCCCGCTGTGGCGTTTGTAGTCGCATAAATACATCGCACAAACACATCAGGCAGGTCGACCTCGCCGATGCCGCCGTTCCCGCCCCCGCCGACACACACGAAGCTGTTAGCAACTGAATCTGTTTGTAGGATCCGTGTGGTCACATGATATGAATGATGTTTCTATGAGATATTTTCATCATCAGACATATACACACACACACACCCTTCATTTCCATCGTCTTCCTCTCTTTTCCATCGCCTTCCCGCCACCATCATCGACATCACCACTATTACCGGCGTGAGCGTCTTCATATTCTTCTTACAGCAGCATGTCACTCACAAACTCACTCACACAGCTCAGTCTTGTCGAGTGAAGTGCACTGAAGTGCGTAAGGGCAGGTCACCCGTCGGCCGAGAGGTCGCTCAGGACGGTGGGTCCACTGAGTGGTTGAGAACGATCACCGCGACAAGCACAACAACAACATCAGCAACAACAACAACAACAACAACAAGAACAACAGTAACAACAACAAGAGCAAGGACAACAGTAACAACTACCCGCGACAACAAGAACAGCAGCAGCAACGATGATGGCGACGACAGAATCCCCACCGCTATTCCTACGGAGGTCTTCCTGCACCACCCAACCGTCATGCAAACGCTACCGAAACACTGCGTCTACTCCAACTACTATAGCACCCCGCACTGGGTGCCTGTACACTTGGATTGAACTGCTGCAGCAGCAGAGCGCGTACGGACGCCGAGATCGGGGGGATCGGGCACAACAAGGGCGGCGGCGGCACGTGTCGCCATGTTGTGGCAGTTGCGTTGACCCGTGACTTGCTCTCTATCCGACTATCTGTCCGACTGGGTGGCTGGCTGGCTCGCTGGTTGACGACGGGCTACATTTGATTGAAACACGTGAAAACCCCCTTGTTGAGCCATGTGAGAGTAACTAACAACATTACGCCTACCAGAAAACATGAGCTTCACTTGCAAGCCCCCAACCAGTAGATTTTCGCTCCCTAGCCTCTCCCTCCTCCACACATTCTCTTTTTCTCTCTCATTCTCTCTCCCGCTAGCTCTGTTTCTCTCTCAGTTTCTCTCCTGCTAGCTCTGTATCTGTGCTCTGGATGCGTATGTGCCCCTTCTCTTGAACTTTCTCTCTCTCTCTCTCTCTTTCGGCCTTCGCTTGCACCTCGCTGCTCCTCGTCTGGTCCACTGTTTTTGCGACTCGCCAAGTTCTTTTCTCCGCTGCTGACCCTTTGATCCTTGATGCGTTAACACATTCCACTGCTTAATCGTTCATTGCCTCATAATAATACATATCGTGTCGTTTTCGCTTCGTTGTCGTTTTACAGCCCGGTGAGCGCGCGGCCCGTCTCCCGCCGACCATTTCCGCGCTCTTCTTTGTTTTCAATACGTTGACCCGCTACTCCTCCGCTGGCTCGCTCCCGTCCTCCTCAAACCTTTCAGCGCTCATCGTATCCACATGTATGCTTACTGTTGAACATCATGTATGTTCAGCATGAACAAGCCGTTGCGGTGTGACTATTATTAACATTATTATTTAATAGTGCTATTGCCCTATAAATGTCTGCTAGAGGTCCAGTAAGTACAATTCTGAGTAATGCCACATATTATTCCATGGTATTCATGGTCATAATTTTTCAGTTTTTTAAGCAGTAAACGTTTTTGTGTGCGACTTTTCGAAACGTCCGCTAAGGTGATTTGATCGCTATCGACGGCTTGGCTCAGCTCATGGCATTTTCGATGAAAGCGAGAGCTCGTTTTCCTAGGCTGCGACAGGCACCACGTGAGACGCGATTCTGCGATTTGCAACAATAATAGTAATGCGATAATACGTTCAGACCTCATAATTGTAACATGGTTTAACATGCACAAAAAAGTATTATTATTATGATTGGTATTCGTATTATATATATATATATATATATTGTTGTTGTTATTAATATTGCACGCTAAGTGTTCCTCTATTGTTAATCGTCATTGTTGTTGTTGCTGCCGCTGCTTCATTGCATTCGTTGTTGTTGCTGCTCATTATCTTCGTAGTTACCGTTTGTTGTTGTTGTAGTTGTTGTTGTTGTTGTTGTTGTAGTTGTGTTGTTGTTGTTGTTGTTGTCGTCGTCGTCGCTCTCGTCTGTTCTGAGCGGACAACGGTACTCGGCACCAACGTCGTCAAAGCCTATTCGTCACGCTGCCGACAATACGGGTGTGAGTTGTAGTTGTAGTCCAAGTAGCCAAGGCCATACTCGAAACGGTAATAGTTCTCGCAACCAAGCCACTTACAGAGGTAGTCATCAATCGTAAATCGTACACTTTCGCGTGGCGCCGACCGCGCTCCGGACGCCTTCAGCACCCATTGAGTGGTGAAAACTCAACGACCACAGCGACGCTCGCAGCAGCAGCAACAACAACAACAACAACAACGATACATGATGATCCACGTCCATGCCTGACGCAGCACGTCGAATGAGTGAACAATCGAGAACAGTACCTTTGGCCCCGCGAGTAGCACGTGTTGCTGTCGTCGTCGCTGTTGTTGTTGTTGTTGTTGTTGCTTTTGTTGATTTCGTAACCCGATCAACCGGCTGCCGGTGAGCAAGCACCACGCCTAACCCGTACTTTAAAGCCTCTCGACTTGTGTCTCTCGCTAGTCTTTTTTCCGGTTTCTTCAAGCCTTCACTTGAACATGCCTTTGTCCATCATGGCGTACCTCATCGCCCCTCTCTCTTATTCGACCTCTTTCCCTATCCCTCGCTGTGTTTTTCTTCTCGTTCAGCAACTTGAGTCCATATCTTCGTGCAATCCATATTGTGTAGGCCCGCAGTCAGGTCAGTCGTAACGCAGACTCTGGATTGTTGCTCGCGCCTAGAAAGCGCTTAGCGGGAGGCAGCGAAAAGGGTACGCGGGCTGCTGATGCTGGCTGTGCACGGAGAAACCCGTCTCCGAACGGCCGCTGCTGCTGCTTCGCTTCCATTGAAAAACCGTTGTTGGTGATGACGACAACGACGACGGTCACGGCTTTGCTCGGATCTCATTGTTTTACAGCCAAAGCGTAACGGATCGCTAATTGCGCTCGGGCATAGCAACGACAGTGCCAGATAGATATGTATAGACACATGCATGTGCTTATATATATTTATTGAGAGAGAGAGAGGGAGACAGAGAGTGAAAGGCGGTGTATGCAGGCTAAAACGAACATATGTGATAGTCCAGATCGTCGCTGCCTAGCCTAGGAGATCCCGCACATATATATATATATATATATATATATATATATATATACAGCAAACCGAAACCTTTTAGTGCGAGACTCCTATAAGTAAATCCTCTCACTACGGCCGGGTAGGCAATTTCTTTACGGTTTTTAAGAGGAAGGGTCTCTAGGTATAATCAAACACACTACGGTAGTGTAGTGTGTTTGATTATACCTAGGTACGAAGCGTGTGCTGGTAGGAGACTACTGGATGTCATCATTTTGTCTTCACCTTTTTAGCTACCATTAGCGTGCCTACACTAGACTTACTTGCATTTTTTCGGCAGATTAACGTAACAGCAGTGTATAGCTCCACTCGATTTCAGCAATCGATCGTATTTATTTTACTCAATACAAGATAGTTCAGTAGAATATGTTTAAGATGGTTCATGTTATTATCAAACATTATTTTTGTTGTCCTGCCGTTCCACCGAGAGAAGAAATGCAAACATCTTCGTTACAGTACCGGATATCCAGCAACGAATAATGTCGTTTGCAGTTAAACGTCTTCCGACACCTAATCTTAATCGCCTTGGTTTTATGTGATTTTATCTCCAGCCCATTCTCATGATAGTTATGAGACACGAAAGACTAGAGGACATGTGAGCGCGCTTATTGACAAGGCCATGCCAAATTCATTCACTGCAGAAGTTGGTATAAGATTGTGTTTACATTTGTACCTCGCTTGTAGTAGTGGAAGTGTACACTCAAAGTGCATGTTCAAATCTCTGAAATCCCTCAAAAGTACCGGAAACATGTATGATAATAAAATAAAGACGATGCAGTGATGCAGCAAGGGAAAATTCCCTCTTTTGGCCCTAGGTATTTCGAGAAAGCCCGCCTCGATTGCATCGACGTTTTCAACGTATAAAACGAACCCCCTTGCGCTATTCTTGTTTATGAGATGCGGGGTCGTTTTTCTTCTCTATCTGAAGAATAAACCCTCTTCAGTCGGAGTCGGACGTTAAAAACCCTCCTGGGCAGAGCCTCTCTAAAGGAGCCGTCTGTGACAATAAAATGCTGCCTCGCTTTGATTCGTATTGCGTTCGTTGTGTTGGCTACTACTGTGCGGGCCACTTATCTCGACTGCAGGCCGCCAGTAATTCCTATTGATTAGTGAACAGCCAAAAATCAATGAAACGGCACTGGTTTTCATCCTGAACTTATAATTGGGCACAATGCAATTAAACATAATAACACTAATGTACGAACCTGATAACCTCTGCTTTGTGCTACATCTGGCGCTGTGTGCGGTGTTGTACTCAAGGCCTATCTAAAGATCAAACAATAACGCAGAGGGGTTCGTCGAACCAACCAGGGGGTTTGAACGTAGATAAACAGCCGCTGAAGCGTAAACGCTCGATCAATTTACCGAGCAAGATGGCTTAGTGACAAAAGCCTTTGCTTTGCATTCGGGTCTGGGTTCGAAACCCAGACCGGCCACCCTCAAAGTGGCTTTTCGTGGTTCCCAATTTAGACAAGGTAAATACTGGAGTGGACTAAAAATCGACCATGGTCAAAAAACACGGGGAGCACAGATGTCTTAATAAAAAGAGATGGTGCATTACCATCCAACCCCATAAAAAAAACACATTGCGATCAATTGCGATTTTGTTTGCCTTTCCCTCGTTCAGAAGCAGCCATATCGCCTAGTTGTGCGCAAGCACAACGTAATTGATATATGGTGTGCGTACGTGCACGTATCAATGCGGGAGTGCACGTGAGCGTTTCTGTTGGCTTGAGCTAGCCGTGCTTTGCCTGCATGGTGCACGACGCTGTGACGCTACCAACCTACGGCCACCGGCTGAAGTTCTGAAACAGCAACCCGATAGCAGCACAAAGTCATCAACTGCAGCAATTGTGCGACAACGCTCACGATGCTCACGGAGCAGGCTAAACGAAACGAACAAACAACGGCAACCACAAACAAACAAAAAAAAGTAGAACGGAAGGCTAGAGGAAAAAGAAAGAACCAACAACCACCCAGCAGCGGGATGTCGGGGGCGCTTCGCCAGGAAGAATCCGCGGGGAGAACTGTGAGCATTTGGGAGAACGATGATGCCGAGCACTATCGGACGGCTCACCTCGTAGAATCGACCCACAGACAGTTAGAGAGTATCGCGCAGTAGTATTCGCGATCGACGTCTCAGACGACCGACTGTCAGATGATAGCCGCGAACTATGGGCCGGGCTGTTTCGTTACCGGCCGGCCGGCCTGCACGCTGGCCTGTTAGCAGGCTAAGTAGTTCATTCAGCTAGTCGCTTCGATCGACTTGAGCTTGACGTTGGTCGCACACACATTGTTGCCTCATGACGACGATGATGATGAGTGGCTTCTTGGCAGAATGGCAGGCTTTTTATGAGTTGTGTTTTCGGCTCACCACTTCTTCCACTCGCCTGTGGCCTACATATCTGTTCTACCTTTCTTTCCCTACCTTGCCAGTCATTCTCTTCGTTTCTATCTATTCTTCTATGTATCTATTAAGGATCTTGTTTCTTCATATATGATATATTATATATATATATATATATATTATATATGTCTTCCGTTATTTCTTTGTTGTTCTCTCACCTCTTACAGATGTGACGCGTCCGAAATAGCCAGACGATGCGGAGTGACGGCTCAACTACTTGTAGACAAACCTACGTAAGACCGCCAACTCCAACTACTTAGTGTGAACGATTCGTAGATCAACACTCACGATGGGCGCTCCCGCGCGTCAAGCGCGCCACACCAACCCCAACACCATGCGTGTCAATGGCTGATGGCGGTAGCAGCAGCACTCTGTACCCACCACAACCACCAGTAATAACGGGAGCACTTGTGAACCAGAGTTAGTTAGCTTGTGGTCTTTGCTACCAAAGAAGGACGTCCTTCACCATCTACGCCAGCACCTTTTTTTTATCATCAGCACTGCGACAATAATTCGTTTCCTCAGCAATGCTTTGTAAGCACATGGTTATAGATAAGGCAGGTGCCACATGATAGCCACATAAGCCCCTGCGTATCTGTCCTACTAGCGAAATCCTCCGACCGAATCCACAAATGCAGCCCGTCCTAAGTAAACTGGAGCTGATTTTATCAAAGCGTCGGTAACACTGCATACTAACCCACTACTCCGTTCACTATCCAGAACAAAAG
>QVRM01000591.1:0-56604 GCA_003439945.1 Dermanyssus gallinae | reverse complement strand
GACCCGTCAACTCGATTTAGCCGCGCTTCCAGTCGGTATTGAGAGTGTCTTGTCCGGAAGTGATGTAGATGTCTGCTGTCGGACTCTCGAAGGAGTAATGCAGAGAGCAGTTAAGTGGAAAAAGTTCAAGCCGCGGAGATCCCGGTTGTGGTTCACACGGACTTGTTACCTCCGACATAGAGAACTACTCGGCTTGCTGAGACTAGCAAAAGTCGGGCAGATCCACAGCTCCAAGCAACGCGAAGACAGGACTACGCGTTTCGTAGAAAGTCCAACATAGGGCTATGCCGTGACTATAAGGTCGAACATGCGAGGCGAGAGGAAGCCCGTCTACTTGAACGAGCAGAAAGGGAGCCCCATGCCTACATAAACCGCTCTCGTAAGGGGATACGGCACTCACTGAGTGACGAGCAGGTAGAACGTCATTTGACGAATCTGCTGTTCAACCCTCACGTAAAAAACTCGGCCACAGAGGTTGAGTATCCACTTACACTTGAGCAGCACACAATGAATCTTCCCTTTGAGGAAGAAGAAGTATGCCGAGTTATCCGATCCCTTCCTAGATGGAAAAGTAGTGGGCCAGATCGGGTCTACTACGAACATTGGGTGCAATCGGAGCCGCTCTCGAAGGGGATTCTCTGTGATTTCTTTAATAGAATTATGGAGGAAGGGCGAATGCCCAAGGTTTGGCACATTGCTAGGCTTTCTCTGTTATTCAAGGGTAAACACGGCGACGATAGAAGTGACCCAAATCTGTACCGGGGAGTGGCGTCGGAGGAGAACGCTCAAGAAAATATTCTGTAAGCTGATTATTGAAAGGATTGCAAATATAGCAAACAATGCTCTGCCTTCCGAGCAGTTCGGATTTAGAAAAGGCATGGGGACCCGCGACGTCATCCATGTTTTGCAATCCGAAGTAGAACGGGCGGTGTCTCGTCCAGGGGGCCACCTGTGTGCAGTCATCATTGACTGCGTCAAGGCCTTTGACAAGGCTCCGCGCGATCTTATGATCGATTGTTTTAGACAGATTGGCATAGGTGGAGCTCTTCTGCGAGTAATTTCTAGTTTTTTCGACGATGATACACTGTTGGTCGAGGGAAGGAACGGCGTGCGTGAGCTAACGCAGAATGTTGGGACTCCTCAGGGGGACCCACTAAGCTGCATCTCGTTCACGCTGCTTCTGGCCGACCTTGTTCAATACGTGCGTCAAGAGTTTCAACATGCCGTGGTAGTGATGTATGCTGATGACATCGTTGTTGCTCATCGTAACATTGGTGCCATCTCGCGCATTACCGCCATGGTAGAGGCGTATCTCATGAAAAAAAGGGCTAGAAATAAACTCACGCAAAACTAAGGCGATTAAGTTGCGTCGCGGCGGGCGTTTAGGTGCAAACGACGTTATTCGTTGCTGCGGGAAGCCATTGGAGTTTGTAAACTCTTTCCCATACTTGGGTCTCCGGATTCACTACAGGGGAACATCGTTTACTACACACATCGAAAACAGTGTTACCTCGGCACTGGCAGCTCTCTACGGAGGGGTCGAAGATGTACGGCGACTGTCCGTCGGTACGGCAGTGCGCTTGTTTATGTTAAAAACTCTGCCAAAGTTGGCGTATAGACAGAGTGTGGCAACACCTATCTCAAGCTAATTTTAATTTGCTCGAAAAGTGCTTGAAAAGCGAGTACTCTGCCTTTCAATCAAGGCGAGAAGCCGCTTCGTCTATGTATTGTCGGACTGTGCGCCGATGGTGGAGATGCTTCGGCTTAGGCTGCGTATGCCATTGACGGAGCCACTTAACCATTTCTTGGAAGAGTGGCGACGCAAATTCACGGAAGCAGCGACGGAGGTAAGAACGCTCGACGTCTTTAAGTCTCCTTGGTTGTGGGCCGGGGTGGCCTGCGATGACAGGCATGTATATACCAGGTACATCGTACACGGGTTCCATCACCTCGTATGCTCCCGTAGGGAGTTTCATGAAGACTATACTGCTCAGTGTAATTGTCGGTTCTGCTCGCAGCAATGCGCTAAGTACCACGCGGTTGATTGTCCGGCACTGCAACGAAGATCCTTACACTTCTTCTCTCGGTGGAACGGCAAAACAACAAGTATTTATGTTTAATATTAGCATGAACTATTTTGTACATACTCTATTTGAGTGAAATAAATATGATTGATTGATTGATATATTCATATGTATATATAGCCTTGGATATCTTTGGACTGCGGGATAACTCGCCTACACAGCTGACTCTACCGGGTGTGCAACTACATGCGTCTGATCAATCTGCTCATCAGGACCTTTGCATTGTGTATATCACTGATCTCATAGTTTTGGTTATGTGCACAGGTTACCTGCTGTTTAGCTCAATGTATGGTCAGCTGCGCAACGTTCGTATATATAACGTATACGAGTATATATATAACATTGTTTGTCGCAGTCTCCGATAAATATAGTCATGATACTAATCGTATAGTTTTATTTGTGCTAACGCTATGACTTGCTTTTTGGCGAATCCTGGTACATTCGACCAAAACATAATAAAAGCCTGACGGCATAAGGCACTTTGAAGGTAGCTTGCCCATCGATCAGAAGCTGTGTCAGAACGGCGCATGCACACACAACCAAAGTTTATGTAATTATCTTCGTAACCGTAACTGTTAGTGGGCCGCTGTTCATCTGAACGCAATGTGGTCAGTTAAACAGTTAGTTGCGGACTGTGGGCCAGAAGCTCTCTGGGGCAAAGAGAACTTCACCTACAATCCGCAACCCCGATTGGCCTGACTCTTCTTTCCCGTGTACGTTTTATGTCTACGTCTCGTTTCATAAGGTTATGTCTGTTTCCACTCGATCATCGTTTTGTTGCCAACAGATGGGGTCTCCGGCTCAGTACATCTGACCGACAGCGTTCTCAGTGGTCTTCCTGCGCAGACGTAGAGTGAGAGCAGCGACTATTAACTGGGGGGGGGGGGGCTATAGACGGTTGCGCGCGCCGAAGATTTGACGCCAGCGAGGTACATTGATCTGTTCTGACGTTTAAACCAATGCTTCGAATTCCCTGTCTGTATTGCATGTGTGCATTCTGTACTTGTAACTGTGATACGCATTCTGCTAGCTGGACTGACGCTTAGCAATGGCCGGACAGCATTTGTGCAGCAACAGCGCGTCTTCCCACACTACAGCCACGCACAGGTGCGAGCACCTGGGTGGTTCATGAGCTGATGCCGTTGCCGAACATTACGTGCCCAGCAAACATCTACCCGGGTCAATTTAGGTAGATAGCCCGACCCGATAGACATAGGCAGATGCCTCATTTACTTTACTTCCTCTTTTATTTCATTATAATTTAAAAGAATATATAAAATGCTTCACGGCGTTGCTGCTCGTCGACCTAGTTGCTCCTTCTGCGCGCCGTAGTCGCTCTATCGCTCATGCCCGTGAGGAAGTCCTGCCCGCCCCCTGGCACGAAGGTCCGGGTCCATCCAGTCTCTCATAGTTCCGAGCACAGAGGTCGCGTTACCTCTTTGGATCTCCAGGGACAGTCCCTGGGAGAAGAAGGCGTGCGCCCTCTTGTCCATTGTCGCCTGCCGTAATGCGTCGCCAACCCGGGAGATCAATTTTACCGTGAGGGGCCCAGGGCCACCCATCGTCTCGAACGCGAATGGCGAAAAGTGGTGCGCCCGACGTAGGTCCGCATACTTTCTCATCTTTGAGGTCTCAGCTCGCGTAACGGCAGTCCCCGGGCGGGACGCGCCGGGACCGTCAAGGGAAGGGGTCAGAGAGTCGGTCACCGTCGCATCCCACACCAGGGAACGACCCTTATAGAAGGGTATCAAAGTCATACCGTCGGGGCGCTTACCGTCGTCTCTTGAAAGCCCAGGTGGTTCTAGGACGCACAGAATCCCCGCCCTCCGCAGCGATCTTGCAAGCATTTCATTGAGGGCAGTGTGTCTTGGGCGCCGGCCAGCTGCGTGAGCGCAAGACAGGCCGTGTCTGGCGAGTCGCCCAACGGGCTCGCCACAAGAGCATCTGTGTGGCTCAACCAAATCAGCCCCCAATCTAAGGCCAACGCATATCCGGGTGGATTGGTCATCAACGCGGGTACCCAGTGAGTCAGCGGGTAGTGCATGCAACCAGTCGCTTGCTCCTGGGCGAGCGACAGCTAAAAGGCGTGCCTTGTCCTGGTCATCCCTGCATTCTCCAAGCAGCAAACTAAGCGAAGCTTCGTGAGCCTTCTCGGCCCAGGCCCTCTGGCAGGCTAGTCTATCGGGACCAGGCGATGAAGCTTGAAGTCCAGTTTACTTTAATTATTAAACTTTAGTTGTTGTTTGAATGGCAATAACTACATTTTAAAAATACAATCATAACATAAACAACAGCTCATAAGTAAAAATGTTTTTTTTTTGCTAATTCTCTGTACTTATATGCATGCCTACAGCCTAATATCCAGAAATATATACGTGTGCTTAAATATACTATAGTACACATTTATTTTTATAAATCGTGCTAGCACGAATGTATGCACACATGTAATCGCAATCAGGTGTTTAAGCGTAGAAGAGGGTAGTATATGAACAAATGCATTTAAAGATGTTGAATTTCGGAGAAAATTAAATGTAAATTTGTTTAAAGTAAGGCAATAATACAACTAACAGATACCAGATGTATAATAGGTATACATACCTGCAGAGCCATTTCATTGTATTGAAAGACATCATGCGCGTCTCCGTACGTTCAAAGCATCATAGCATTTGGAGCCGCGTGCCAAAGATAACGAGCCCATAACTGCAAAAAGTGCACCAACTTCACCGTCGTCTAAAAGCGTTTATTGTGTTCTCGGCCGTTACGCAGGTGCACGAGTCGCAGATAGAGACGTGGTATAAACCATTTCACAAACATATTATGTCACTATTGTAATAATAATAATAATATTAATTAAACTGCAGTTGCCTGGTGTAGAGGTACGAAACATGTGATGCTTATTTTCACGCTAAACATTGTGCAGTATTTGTACTCAGAATTAACATACGATTCTGAAAAATCCCTTTCATTATAAAGTAGAATGTTTTTTGCGTCGCAGCATGACTTCACTTCCCAAGTGAAGTGAGGCTTTGCGAATTCGCCGTACTCAGAGCGGTGTTACTAAGCGGAATTAAATACGCAGAAACTGTTTGCGGCACCACCACGAGACGTTGTCGATGATATATTCGCGAGCACACTGAGTTAATGGTGTATGTAGATTACAAATGAGCGCGTCAGCACTGAGAGCACCGAGGCTCCCACGGCTGTCACAAGTGCTGTGAACGCGGGGTTCGGAAGATCCGCGTACGGCATAGAGAAGAATTAAAGACTGCCTGCATAAAAATCGCCTTCCTGTAGTTCTAATCTATCCCACAGGGAAGTTCGAGAGGTCCATAAATGATTTATTATCTCATCCAAAACGCACGAAACAGCACGATATATCTAATTAGCATTACTGTAACGTTTATTTGAGAAGGTTAAATTCACCTAATTTTGTGGATTTTTGTTTTCTTGTTTTGATTGCATGTTTTGACCTCGGGTTAAACGGACCATAGAAGGTTGAGACCACCAAAACTTTTTTTGCTCAAGAAACCAAAACGAGATAAAAAGCTTGGGCCTAAATTTGAAATATTGAAATGTGCATAATTGTGGCTACGACTTATTAAATAATATACCTGAAACGATCGTCCTTGTGATCACTATTGTATGCTGCTTGTAATGTGACAAGTGTTATTTTATGATTACGGTTTGCTGCCATTAAAGTGGGCTAAGGCGTATCCTACAATTTGCTTGACTCTATCTTATAGCACGAATTCCATATGCTCATAAGTTTAATTTTACTCTACGAGTCTTTACCGACGAAGTCCGTGTATGACGATTACGCCTATGACGGCTCCACGATTGTGTTATGTGAAAAAGCTTCGTTTGACCACTTTTCTAATGAACTTTGCATACGATTTTGTTTAGGATTTTCCGTAAGGCAATTGCCCGTGTACGTTTTTTTTCCATGTTATGGCTAATTTTTAGTCTACTCCGGCATTTACCTTGTCTAAATTGGAAACAATGCAAACCAATTTAAGAGTGGCCGGTCTGGGTCTCGAGCCCAGTCCTCCCGAATGCAAGGCAAAGGCTTTGCCACTAAGCCATCTTGCTCGGTGATTTCCATCCGGGAAATCGTCTATGTCCTTTCCGCAAATAGCAAGGAAGGCGATGCTGGAGCTTAGTTTAGTCTACTTTTGTTTTGCCTCTATAGACCCTTTATCTCGAACCCATTACTTAGGCCAGGTGAGGTGCTGGACAAGACATCATAAACAATAATAACTACAATACAACCGTTTGTGCGTTGTATCTATTATACAATACGTTTTTAAGCATATAGAAAAAAAAAACAAAGGTGTTTGTATTACGTTTGTATCACGACTGGCTTCTAGATTGCATCTTCGTAGAACATAATATACAGCCGGTGCTCTTTTCGAGAAATATGGAAAGGATGTACCATGTTTCACATGCACAATTCCTGGCTACTTGAAACAGGGTCTAAGAGAGACAACAAATGTTAAAACGTAGAATGAATCTCTGGCTTGCATGCAACAATAAAGCTTTTAAGAACTTACACCAAAATAGTACTTACCTGAAAACAAACACTTTGTGGTATTAAAAAAGAATTCGCTTCGGGTTGGATATATATATATATATATATATATATATATTGTTTCACAGTGAGTTAGCATTCCAAGATGGTACAAAACTATATTCAATGTGAACGCTTCAGCGACCGTCTCGCCGAGCAAAAAAGTGCAGAGACCGCCGATGCATCTTGCTGCGTGGTGTTTAGCGCACGTCTGCGAGCAGAACCGGCAACGACATTGATTGTTAACTTGGTGAAATAACTTGGTGGTTGGGCATACCAAGTGATGGTAGCCATGAACAACGTACCTTGTGTGTATGTACAGTGTACACGTGCCGAACAATGCATGCCATTTCATCCCCAAGCTCCCTGGCGAGTTACGCATCTCACTGCGGCTGGTATCAGCCGAGGTCTCGGTCATTTTCCCCTTTTACTCCACTCCTACAATAGGCGATCTAAGCCTGACATTAATTGTTTCCACTGGCGGTCCGCAATCAACTAACAGATACACAAAGCAGTTGCTTGCCGTACGCCGGTTTGGATATCGTGAGTGGTAAAACAGCTCACATGTGACGCGGATGGATTATATTATAGCGAATTGTTTCTTGCGTGACATAAGTGTCACTACATAGAGTTTGGTAAAACTCGGCAAACAAATAATATTTCCCATTGGAAGGAGGGGGCTGAAGCGTCTTGTTTAGGAGTTAGGATAAAATTGGTAAACGTGGTTACTCTGTTTTTTCTCCTACATAGTTGTGCAACTTCTACGTTTGCGGAAAACCAGTCAACGGTTGAACAAACCGATCAAACCGTTTGACGCATATGCTAAATTCCGAATAGCCGAATTAGGAAAATTCATGAAAAGTCGATATGTGACTATGTCTTACGTTAAAGCAATCATGTTCAGAACCGTAACATTTTGCCATAACTACCAGAAATATACGTTCAAAGAACTAATTTCAAGCAATAGCAAATTTAATTTCTATGCTTTTCTTATAAAGGTAATGGTGCTGCGTTCTGTAGTTGCCGACTAACTAAGCTTTTTCGACAGTCATAGTTGTTATGTTTTACGTTAAAGCCTTTTCGTTCAAAACCGTAAATTTTTTTCATACACGTTTTTATACACGTTTGCTGAAGCAGGTTAAAATGTTAGCAAGTATGCATGCCTTTATTGTCGATATGGCTGTCGAAGAAGCTTAGTTACTCGGCAATTGCGTAATGCAGCACCATTCGTTTTAAATGGAAATGATGGACATTACAATTGCTGTTATCTGAGAATAGTAATTTGGACGAACATTCTCAGCCGTAATGGCAAATTTGTACAGTTCTGAACGTGAAATCTTCAACGTAAGTATGAGCGGTTCCCTCGTGCATTGGTTCTGCCAAAAACGTAGACATTGCACAACTATATAGAATAAAAAAGGAAGAATAACCACTTTTATAAATTTTATTTTCATTCCTAAACAAGACGTTTCCACTCTCTTCTTCCATTCGGAAAAAAATATTTTCTTGCCGTGTTTTAACAATGCAAACAAATAATTAAACAAGTACATACGGTTATGATAGACCCTTATATATATATATATATATATATATATATATATATATATATGTATGTGTCCACAGCCTGTCGTACAGAACAAGAAAAGCACGACGTACGACGCTGATGTTACACTGCGTTAATCTGCACATATCTCGTGCCGCTCGTTCAGTCCTACACGTTTCGTCTTTCCTTTCGTCCTAATGGCTAACCCGAGCGAGCAAACACTCATTTACGGCGCAGTGATATTCAGTGTAAATCGGCTTGAAGTTTGGCTTTCCCTTTATGGCCTCGCAGCCTCACGGATCTGAGCAAAGGCGTTTTGCCCGCCGTTCCAACGTCTTTCCCACAACAGGCTCGGTTTGTCCGTCCGTCCGTCCGCCCGCCTGTCCGTTTTCTTTTTATTCAGCTGCTTGCCATTCGTTTTCTCGCTTTTATTTTTTTCGTTCAAATTCTTTTTTCTTCCTTTGGGCACTTTCACCTTTCGTGTCGTATACGTGCTACCGCTGAGATGGCTGGTACGTTTTTGCTTTGATAATTTCCCCTGGGGATCTTCGCCAGATGAAGAAGAAGAAGGGAAGACCAGATCCCGCGCGCTAGGCGTGGATAGTCTAGGTAGCGGGTAGGGGCCAGGCTAGTTTGCGCCCGCCAGCCTGCAGGCCGAACTGGATCCGTCTGTTCAAGTGTCTGTTCCAATCCAAAACGGTCGACGCCGGAGACGCCGGCAGACGTATGTATGCAACTCGGCCTTGGCGCTGCGACGGCCGCCCACACAAGCGACTGCGACCGCTGCTGGCGCTGGCCGCTGGCAGCTAACCTCGGAAGCGCGGGCGGCGGTGGGGGCGGCAGCAGGGGCGTTTTCCGTTTCTCGTCTCCTGCCTGAAAAGCTCGAAATAATGGGGCCGGCTGCCCGATGTGTTTTATCTCGGCGTTCTCGCGCTCGGTCGCTCGTTCGTTGGTTTCCTCGTCTTTTTCCTCTGCCGTTGCAGAAAGAGTGACGACGATAAACGTACAACTTAGCACCATGTACAGAGAGACAAACAGGCAGACAGAGTCGCAGACACATCGACCGCATTACCAGCAGTAGCAGCAAAGCAATTCAGATGAAGAACGCGGCCCCGGTGTTGAGCGAGCAGAAAAGAAGCATAAGCTTGGGGGGGGAACAAGGAAGCAGGCAGGAAGGTCGGTAAATAATAAAGGAGACACAAAGAGAACAAACGAGAAGGAAAAACTACTTTAGCACTATGACGCCTACTATGTTGGCGGAGCTGGTAGCGTTTTGTTGCGAATTGTTCTCAGACAGAAGAAGACGACGACGACGATGACGATGAGAGGGTCTCACTCACAACGAGAGAGAGAGAGAGAGAGAGAGAGCGACACCCGCCAAAAAACCTTAGGAGGAAGAGGAAAAATCTTTCGAACTCGGCGGCGCTCGAGCATCAGAGGTGACGGCGGCGCAGCTTCCCGAAGCGTCGCCAAGTCGGGTCGGGCCCGCGGCCTGGTTTGCTCTGAGTGAACTCGGCATAACTGAAATACGTTCAAATATGGGCGCTTCTGATGAAGGCGGCCGCCGACTGGCCTATTACCTTCAAGTCATTTACGGCCCGAGGCTTAGGGCTTGCGTCGAAAAGAAAGGCTCTCGTGTAAGTTTATATATATATAAATATATATATATATATATATATATATATATATATATACGTGTTCGTGATCGTGCATGCTACGAGAGTGCGCACAAACCGTCCCTATTTTGTGGCACGCACGACCCTGCTATTGCTTGGAGCGACGATGTTGACACAAGGGGTTGCCCGAAACACCGGATGTCGCCTGTTTCATATATATCTGCTCATAATATTCTAAGCCGCCAAAATGGGCCTTTGTATACTGGGCGATGATTCGCCAAAGCAGCAAATGTGGTGTGCGCCTCACTATGTGCAGTAGGTTGAGTCTAGAGTGAAGCGTGGTGGCTGTGGCAGGCCACGATTGCGTGAATCTGTAGAGAAAAGGTCTTCCATCAAGCGTTGGATAAATTCATTCAAAGGGAAAACCTTTAAAAAGAACATGCGTGTGAAGGGAAACGCGCTGCGTCTACGACTCGTTGCCGTTTGATGTCGAAATCAATCAAGCCCTGTCATCGCTACGCATAATACATTGAGTCCGGCTTCGATATATTCATTCAGTAGTTCAGTTTCGAGTATGTGCGATCATACTGTGCGTGTACGCTCAACATAAAGTAATAACTTATATGTAAGCGGCCCATATGCAGCCAAAAATAGGAACAGCTCCACGTCACGTTTCTGATCGCTATAAGTAAGCATATTGCTAAGTTCAAGATGCTTCTACATTTGGTCTATTCAGTGCATTTTGTATTGGTGTATTCAGCCGCACAAAATATCAGCCCACGGATGCGCTACATATGAATGAGGCAAAACTGTAGCGTATGAAACGGTGCATTTGCTGCATAATTGGTGGCTCAGGAGCAAGACGCGACAGTACCCGACAGTATCAGTTATAGAAGTGTTTCCAAAGCAGATTAGGAATCAAACACGACAGCGCCAGGAAACGCTAAATTTGCGAATTCTTTCCGGGAATGCTTAAAATGCTTTTTTATTTCCTGCCGGATATAGCAAATTACATACAGTATAGGGGTGTGTATCTATATTTATATAAATATATTGTCTAGTCTCTGCTGGGCCAGCGATAGTCTCTTCCCTTTTCCGATCTAAGAACAATGCCATCGCACTACTAGACGAAGGCGGCATTTCTCAGTTTACTGAGCTCAAGAGACGCCTGTACGAGAAGTTAAAGACCGTTTGCAGAGGCGCTCCGGATAACCCTCTAAGCCAACATGACTGGAGCACATTCTTATATGACGAAGTATATCGTGGCTTACTAGCGAGCGGTGTCGATGACATCACAAGGGTCGCCTTTAAGCGGTCGCTGCTAAAGGATCCGGGGCTTGGTTGCATGCGGTTCCAAGTGCCCCACTAGGCACCCTCCTGGACAACGAGACGACCCGTATCGGGGCAGGCCTTCGTCTTGGCTGTGACCTTGTGTCCCCTCATCAATGTAAATGCGGCCACCCCGTCGACAAATTAGCCCATCACGGTGCATCATGAGTGCGGGAAGGCGTGCTAGGCATGCCGGCATTAACAACAACTTCGGCCGAGCGCTTCGATCAAGTGGATTCCCCTGCATCCTAGAGCCCCAGGGCCTCTCCACCGACGATGTAAGCGCCCGGATGGGATGACTCTTACCCCCTTTAGTAGGGGTAGGATGCTCGTCTGGAACGCCACTGTCACCGACTCATTAGCACCTTCAATGGTCAGTGGCGGGGCGATCTCAGCAGGCCACGCTGGTAATCTAGCTGAGGCAAGGAAGCTCGCAAAATACGCCTCAATAGGTTACCCGCATGAGTTTCAACCGCTAGCGTTCAAAACCTTAGGCGGTCCTGGGAACTTGACTCGCAAGCTCCTTCACAGAGTCGGTGAGCAGCTGAACCTCGCAATTAAAGACAAAAGATCTGCGGCTTTCCTGAGACAGCGCCTTGACCTTGACGTCCAACGCGGGAACGCAGCATCCGTCCGGGGCACGCTGCTGAAGTGGTCCCAGCCCACTCTATACGAGGTAGAGTAATATTGCCTGTGCACACGTTCTCGGGAAACTATTGTGGCTTCATTTTTATTCCTTAATAAAATAATTGAATTGTTATATATATAGATATATAGATATATATATAGATAATATAGAGATATACATATATATATAGATACTAGATATATATAATACATATATATATATATATATATATATATATATATATATATATATATACATATATATATATATATATATATATATATATATATGCATATA
This sequence comes from Dermanyssus gallinae, assembly GCA_003439945.1. NCBI lineage: Eukaryota > Metazoa > Arthropoda > Arachnida > Mesostigmata > Dermanyssidae > Dermanyssus > Dermanyssus gallinae. The sequence continues at coordinate 44,540 of QVRM01000591.1, read as the reverse complement.
TATACATATATATATATATATATATATATACAGGGTGTTCCTATTTGTGTGTCCAAAACGCTAGGGTATGGTCAAACTCGGTCAGAAAATCATTTTTGCCAATGGGTGGAAGCCGGGAAAACGTTTTGTTTAGGAGTGAGGATGAAATTTATAAAAGCAGTTATTCTGTCTTTTTTCTTCTACATAGTTGTGCAAAATCTACGTTTGCGGGAGAACCAGTCAGCACACAAAGGAACCGATCATACCGGCGTGTTTGGCGGAAAATTCTGCACAATAAAGTCATAAAAAGTCAAAATGTTACGTTAACGCTTTTTTGTGCAACATCGTACATTCGTACCAAAGTTATGGTGCTGCGTTACGTAGTTGCCAAGTGACTAAGCTTTTTCGACAGTCATAGTTGTTATGTGTCACGTTGAAGTTTTCACGTCCAGAACCGTAGCATTTTGCCAAGACGTTTCCGCCCCCTCTTTCCATTAGAAAAAAATTATTCTCTTGCTGAGTTCTACCAAACCTCAAAATATGTACCTAACTTTCTTATATACCCTATGCAAGTATGCATGCCTTCGCTTTCAATATGACTGTCGAAAAAGCTTAGTTACTTGGCAACTACGTAACGCAGCACCATCACTTTGGTACGAGTGTAGTGGGCATTAAATCTGCTATTGCCTGAGAGTAGTCTTTTGGACGTGCATTTTTGGTCGTAATGGAAAAAATTACAATGTTGTACAAAAAAGCGTTCACGTAACATTTTGACTTTTTATGACTTTTCTTAATCTGGCTATTCGCTTTTTGCTACGCAAGCTAGTAATGTATACTTTATTGTGCAGAATTGTGCAAGAACAAACACGCCGGTATGATCGGTTCCTTTGTGCGCTGACTGGTTCTCCCGCAAACGTAGATTTTGCACAACTATGTAGGAGAAAAAAGACAGAATAACTGCTTTTATAAATTTCATCCTCACTCCTAAACAAAACGTTTTCCCGGCTTCCACCCATTGGCAAAAATGATTTTCTCACCGAGTTTGACCATACCCATATATATACATATGCTGTTCAAAACGTATCGCGACTGTTGTGTTTTTTTCAAAAATTATTCATTTATTCATGAATATCTATTTTGTCCCCTTTAAAGTAATCCCCATGAGATATTATACACATGTGCCAACGGTTTTTCCAATCTTCGAAGCACTTCAAAAAACATTTTTTTTAACCTTGTTCAGCTCCTCCTTCGATGCCGTCTTTATCTCGTCAAGCGTAGCGTAACGTCGTCATTTTATGGGCCTCTCCAGTTTAGGGAACAAGAAAAAGTCACAGGGGGCCAGATCTGGGGAATACGGTGGCTGCGGCATCATTAGTGTGTTGTTTTTGGCCAAAAACTCGCGCACAAGCAACGATGTGTGAGCAGGGGCGTTATCGTGGTGCAAAAGCCAATTTTTGTTCTTCCACAAATCCGGGCGTTTCTGGCGGATTGCTTCGCGCAAATTGCGCATAACTTGCAGGTAATATTCCTTATTGACCGTTCTACCCTGTGGCAAGAACTCATGATGCACCACGCCCCTGCAATCGAAGAAAACTGTCAGCAAAACTTTCACATTCGACCGAACTTGGCGCGCTTTTTTCGGTCTTGGTTCGTGCGGCAGCTTCCATTGAGATGATTGAGCTTTGGTTTCCACGTCATAACCATAAACCCACGATTCGTCACCAGTTATGACCCTCTGGAGCAAATTTGGGTCGTCGCGGACAGAGTCCAACATCTCATTAGCAATGTTCATGCGATGCTGTTTTTGGTCGCAATTGAGCAATTTTGGTACGAATTTTGCGGCGACCCGTCTCATGCCCAAATCATTGATAAAAATCGAATGGCACGAGCCAAACGATATGTTTAGGTCCTCAGCAACTTCTCTAACGGTGATTCGACGATTGGCCAATACCATTTTCTCCACTTCATTAATTTTTTCGTCTGTTGTTGAAGTGCTCGGGCGTCCGGCACGCTCTTCGTCGTTCACATCTTCTCGGCCTTCTGAGAACATTTTGTACCACCGATAAACGTTGCTTCGGTCCAAGGTAGCTTCTCCGTATGCCACAGTCAACATTCGGAATGCATCCGCGCACTTAATTTCGTTTTTCACACAAAATTTGATACAGGTTCTTTGATCCATTTTTTTGAATAGGTAAAAATCGAAGACGATCCAAAACACGTGCAAGCAAAGCAGCTGTCAACAATTAAGTGAACATTCAAAATGGCCGAGCTTGTCGGCATAAGTAAGAGACATGAGTAACAACCTAACGCTACAAAAAAATCGAAATTCGAATATACGTAACCCGCGAAAATTTTTCCCCCCGCGATACTTTTTGAACAAACGGTATATATATATATATATATATACGAGGTGTGTTCAAAAAGTATCGCGACTTTTGAATTTTCGCGGGTTACGTATATTCGAATTTTGATTTTTTGTGGCGTTATGTTGGTACTCATGTCTCTCACTTATGCCGACAAGCTCGGCCATTTTGAATGTTTACTTAAATGTTGACAGCTGCTTTGCTTGCACGTGTTTTGGATCGTCTTCGATTTTTACCTATTCAAAAAAATGGATCAAAGAACCTGTATCAAATTTTGTGTGAAAAACGAAATTAAGTGCGCGGATGCATTCCGAATGTTGACTGTGGCATACGGAGAAGCTACCTTGGACCGAAGCAACGTTTATCGGTGGTACAAAATGTTCTCAGAAGGCCGAGAAGATGTGAACGACGAAGAGCGTGCCGGACGCCCGAGCACTTCAACAACAGACGAAAAAATTAATGAAGTGGAGAAAATGGTATTGGCCAATCGTCGAATCACCGTTAGAGAAGTTGCTGAGGACCTAAACACATCGATTGGCTCGTGCCATTCGATTTTTATCAATGATTTGGGCATGAGACGGGTCGCCGCGAAATTCGTACCAAAATTGCTCAATTGCGACCAAAAACAGCATCGCATGAACATTGCTAATGAGATGTTGGACTCTGTCCGCGACGACCCAAATTTGCTCCAGAGGGTCATAACTGGTGACGAATCGTGGGTTTATGGTTATGACGTGGAAACCAAAGCTCAATCATCTCAATGGAAGCTGCCGCACGAACCAAGACCGAAAAAAGCGCTCCAAGTTCGGTCAAATGTGAAAGTTTTGCTGACAGTTTTCTTCGATTGCAGGGGCGTGGTGCATCATGAGTTCTTGCCACAGGGTAGAACGGTCAATAAGGAATATTACCTGCAAGTTATGCGCAATTTGCGCGAAGCAATCCGCCAGAAACGCCCGGATTTGTGGAAGAACAAAAATTGGCTTTTGCACCACGATAACGCCCCTGCTCACACATCGTTGCTTGTGCGCGAGTTTTTGGCCAAAAACAACACACTAATGATGCCGCAGCCACCGTATTCCCCAGATCTGGTCCCCTGTGGCTTTTTCTTGTTCCCTAAACTGATGAGGCCCATGAAAGGACGACGTTACGCTACGCTTGACGAGATAAAGACGGCATCGAAGGAGGAGCTGAACAAGATTAAAAAAATATATTTTTTGAAGTGCTTCGAAGATTGGAAAAACCGTTGGCACAAGTGTATAATATCTCATGGGGATTACTTTGAAGGGGACAAAATAGATATTCATGAATAAATGAATAATTTTTGAAAAAACACAAAAGTAGCGATACTTTTTGAACATACCTCGTATATACATATATATATATATATATATATATATATATATATATATACAGGTAGTTCCATATGTTCTTAGAATGAGCTTTTTAGAATTCGAATTTTGGCGCGCTTCCACCGCTATTAGGAACTGCAACTTTTCGACTGCTAGCACTCAAAATATTATGGTGATTGGCCGTTGCGATTTCGTTTGATAGCTCTTCCCGTGCAACGTATCGGCGTGATTTTTAAAGATGAAGAAAAAAGAGTTTCGAGTGGTTATAAAGCATTTTTATTTCAAAGGTTGGAATGCGATCCATGTAAAAATTGGGTTGGACGAGACGTACGGTGACTCTGCGCCATGTTTTGCCACTGTTTCCAACTAGATTAATGTGTTAAAAAGAGGTCGCAGGAGCACCGAGAATGAACTACGTCCAGGAGGCCAAAAAAACGGCAACTAATGAGGAAAACGTGGAAAAAGTGCGGAAAATCTTTGCCGCAGATAAGCGAGTGAACATTAGGGAGATAGCGGAGGCCTTGGAGATCAGTTTGGATAGTGTGCATTTTATCCTGCACGAAAACTTGACGATGAAAAAGCTCAGAGAAAAATGGCTGCCGCATTTGCTCAACCAAGGCCAAAAAACGCGCTTGTTTTCGCTTCACAGTGAAATTTGGCCAAGATGTCCAACAATCCGTCTGATTTTTGGCGCAGATTCATGACCGTCAATGAAAGCTGGGTCCATCACTACACTCCCGAGACCCAAGAAGCATCTTGCCAATGGTGTGCACCTGATGAAGGACCTCCGAAGATGGTGCGGACAACGGCATTGACCGGAAAGGTAATGGCTACAGTTTTTTAAGACCAACGTAGAATAATGCTGGTCGACCACCTTGAGAGCGGTAAAACGATCACAGGAGAATATTATGCAAGACTGTTGGACTGCCTTTAGCAAGAACTCATCGTGAAACGGCCCGCTTTGCAGAAGAAGGTTGTCCTGTTTCACCAGGACAATGCTCCTGCACACAAGTTCCGGCAAGCTTCGGTAAAACTGGCCCAACTGAGGTTCGAACTTATTGAACAACCTTCCTATTCTCCAGACCTGGCCCCCTCTGATTATTTCCTCATTGAACATTTGAAGAATAGTCTCGGTGGAAAGCGTTTTTCCAGCAATGAAGAGGTTAAGGCTGCTGTCAATGCCTATTTTCAGTCTAAAGACGCGGAATTCTACTTAAGAGGTATAAAAGCTCTGAAATCTTGGTGAGAAAAGTGTATTCAGCATCTCGGGGAGTATATCGAATAAGATAAATTTAAAAACATGATTTGGAAGAACTTATGGAACTACCTATATATATATATATATATATATATATATATATATATATATATATATAGAAAATATTGTGATGATTTATTAATTATTTACAATACGTTTGCACACTTGGCAGTGCTCGCCCTAATATATATATAAATATTGAAAACACACATATGACTGCTTTGTATGAACCTATATTTAGCACGCACAAAAAGGCAAAATATCGTTAAACTTCCACGTAATATTGTACGGTTATCAAGAGCGCAAAAAGAAGACTTCTATGGTATGTTTTGTTCTGCAGATCTCTTTACGTGTTGCAAAGCACTTTCCGTGCTGAAATTTCTTGACTGCATGCAGGGGGAAGAAATAGAATGAAGCCACTCCAGGTGAATATGGAACTGGCTGCACGACTTTAATTTGCGGGTCTTTGAGAAAGAGTCTTGCTGGGCAACGGCTGTCTTGCCGTTTTTAAGTTCGACAATCGTTAGAATAGTAAGCTTAGTTTTTCGGTTGACCGCTGGTGCTTTGTTTGCAACGCAAGGCTCTCCCCAGCCTATGCCCACGTTCCGCTATAGGAGAGTAAGCGTGAGGCCTAAAATGTATTCAAGTCAAATCGCCTGACACAGTTTTGAAAAATTAACGAAGTGCCCCTCTCCGAAAGTCTTTAAAATGATTGGGTAGAAGCGACACGATGTTGATTTTCAGCTTGCGTTAAGTCTCGAGAGACCCAACGAGCCTTTTTTCGTTTAAAACAGTTTAAAACAGCCATGTTAAATCCTAGGTAGCATATGAAATTCAAGTTTGACGTCTCTATTCTGGAGATGAATATGAACTGTATGTATAGCCTTTATACTATTTGTGTCTCCATCATCGGGGACACATGTTTCTAGCCAGTCGCTTACAACGCCTTTTACGCAAAATTTTTAATTTGGCGATACACGCCGCCGCTCAAATACCCTATCAAATCGGCCAGCGACATATTAGGCTTGGTCTATCATTATTTTTTCTTGGTGTATTATACACTTTGTATAGAAATACCACTGCGTTTCCTTAGCGCGCCATTTTGGTATTAAATATCATTGTACCCTTATTAAGCCACGCTCCTTAAGCAACGCCCTTGTTCCTACTTTACGAAAAGCGGCATCCGAGCTGGTGGGCGCAGCTGCGTTAGGGCTGCATTTTTCATCTCCGAACCAACTATACCTCAGGATGCTAGACCAATTAATAGCGTCCTTAGACTTCTTTCTCAATTTGAGGTGGTGACAGAGGCCAAACTAAATGAATCCCTTCCAGTCAGCCATGGTCAGACGTCCCCCGCGCGTTTATGTGACCCCCAGCACTACATTTCAGTCAAGTACTTCAAAAGACCACACAAAATAATTCTTTTTCAGATTTTAGCTATAAAAGAGCCTTCAACCTATTATTCCCAGTATCCGATCGGTCTTCTTTCTCCCTTTCAAGGAGCTTTTCTGGGTTTTATCGAAGCGTTGCACTTCTGTGCTGCTGAAGTATTCTGAATGGCAGGGTCCTCCACCTCACCCCGCAACTTGGAAACAATGTGTTGAAAATATTGACAGCTACCACGTGGAACAAACGAGCAAAACACCGATCTTAGAATGACACAATAGTAGGATGGCCCCGACTACGGCGACCTTGCATCAGTGGCGTAGAGAAGGGCTATAAGAATGCACGTTCCTTGGGGATGCCTTAATTCGATTAAGTTCACGTTTCCTTGTATTCAAGTGCATAACATGTTAACCTAACGTAAATGCTCGTATTTCCGGAATGATAAGTTATTTACAGCATTCATACGAGCGAGATACCTAAATAATATCAAAATGATACAATGTTGTCCTTCACAATGTTAAACAAACCGATCAGGTTCGCCCGTAGAGCATATGCGTTGGTATTTTGACGACTAGCTTCTCAATATAGAGCCATTATTGATAATAAAATGGCACTTTAGGCAATGTTGCAACGTTTGCTAACAATTCTGATAAATCTTTATCGAAAGTAGCAATACACTTTTATGAGTACTTTACGCATTGGGTGACCACACAGCAGAACAGTATGATTATTGCGACGCATTTAGTAATATAAACATTCAAGTTTGTCGCAGGCAAAGATCGACATAATGGTAAGATTACAAAATGAGACAATCATGCCTATCAATTGAATAGATGAACATGTTAGACATTTACTAAGCGACAAGCCAATAATCCGCCTCTAGGACAGTATATGATTATGGCAGGGTTGATAATAAACAACTTCGCGACACAGAAATCTGTTTAAGTGGTAAAGCATGGCTTGTGTAGCATCAAGCTCTCGCGGTAGTGTGCAGTCGACCCTTGCCGCATAGCACAATCTAGGCGGATCAAACCAAATCAAACCAATATTCAGGCACCCTTGCAGAAGACGATACATTCCATTTCCGACAAACACTTTGTCTGGATCAAGTAGTCCATTCGTTCCCAATGGTGCGACTTCAATAAGAAGTGTCGCCGATTCGGACCTCTAACCAGGCTTGCACTGCAAAGCTTTTAAGCCCTACGGGTACATTACCTTGCTAGCTAAACACTAAGCCATTAGTAGTTCGTGGCATACCTTCATCGCAGAGAAATTACTATTGCAGTTATCACACGGAAACCTAGTTTTTGCGCCGTCATCCGTAATATCCGTAATGCGTAGCTAAGCTACCCGGGGCTAGTCTCTGTACCTCCGAGAGTTCCGCACATGCAAGGCGCCCTCGGTCTTATGCGAGATTCTCTTCCGTTCTTCGAGATGATTACTGCAGGTAGGCGGTTAGATTCTCTGACGACAAATACGGATCTTTTTTTCGGATCGCGCAATGCAAATCGTGGTCTCTGAGCCTCAACCCGGGTATTAGGAAAGGATTTGGTCACAGATCGCATTATAATTATTGCAACTCTTACCAAAGGCATGCGATTTCTTTCGGTGTGACTACGATGTATCATAGGTAGACCGAATATTTATTACGTCTACAAGGCCCGCCCAAAGTCAAGGTTAACCTATTATTGAGCAAAACGATGCAAAAGTCTTTCTTTTTGTTTACTCAGTGCCTTTAAATAAATGCATGCTTATAAAATAACAGTTTGCAATCCTTGCTATTTTCATGTAGGTGGCCTTACTAAAGATGGTCGACTGCAAAGGTTTGACGTTTGTCGGAACAGAGAGATAAATATTCTCACTCGAAGCGCAAGCAAAATATAGTGTTTGAAATAAAACGTTACGTAGCCTTTGCAATTGTCGTTTGCATTAAATGTATCTAGTACAGAAATTAAATGTTTTTTTTTATATAACGGACATACGACACAAGAATCCTTCATACAATGAATACTCACACTAGAGGCAGAGGGCAAAACTCTTCGTCAAAGATTGCATGCAGGGGAGAAAACGTTAACGGAAAATAGCAACCAAGCCAGGCCAGAACCGGCGAAGTATGGAGCAGTTTGGGGAGACTTACATGCGATGTATAAAAACATACGAGTAGAGAGGACAAGGGGCCGACACTCCCACCTTGGGCTGCTGAATAGATAAACAGAAAAGAGAGCGTCGAATACCGCGATACCATGTGCACGAGTTTACAACGCCTAAAAAAGCCTCTTTGCGTACAACAATGTACCATACTGATAAGGTAGAAATTCGTGTATCTAAAACAGCAATCGCGAGTAGGCTCACTATTGGCTTGGACAGGAATGCTGCTCACCAGATACTGAAGGTTATACTCATAGACTTGAGTGTCTATATCAACTGTGCAAAATACAGACAAAGACGTGGTCCGAGGTGAGTTCGTGAACGGACTGTTTGCTTGGTGGATGGCCAAAGGGGCGCATGTAAATTCAAATAAGACTCGCCCATTTGGCGATTCATTTAGTTTTTTTTCTTTCGGATGTACGTATATTAATAACAGTGCATGTGTGACCATGATAATTGTACCACACACCCTCTTTCGTGAAAATAAGTGTAATTTTATGTTATGTTATGACTATAACCGGAAACAATGGCGAACACGACGATTAACAATGTTGTTGTAAATTAAAAAAGACACCGAAAAATGAAAGAAAGTTTGCGTTTTCTTGAACAGTCTAATTATTTGTTCTAGATATCAAAAAGGGCATTACGACGCATTGTCGTCACGTCACCGTGTTCGCCCTCAGTTAGGTTACTGCGGGCCCAGAGGTGCACGCGCGTCGTACGGCACAGCAAATTAGAAACTGACCGATATTTTATATAGTATTTATATACATGATGAAAAAAAGACTAGAGAATTCTCAGATTAACCCACGTGTTTCGCTACCAGCGGCTCTGGAACGGGAACAACAACATGAAAAGTATTGACAACGTTATGCACTCTATCGGTTTACTCGAATCGCGTGTTGATGCACAGGAGCCTGTGGATCTTGTTGAGGAAGTTTGCTCTCACGCTATCCAGTCCGTGCCCTAAACAGCACAAATGGAGAATCTTGTCTGTACGCATGCATTACGTCTACCTGTCTAGGCAACTACCACCATCAAGCGGTAGCCAACAATACCCATGCGTATTCTTTAAGATCTGTGCTTTATTACCGTAAAAAAATCAGTAAACGTCTCAGTTACTGCACGTAAACGCCAAAAATGAAATATCTCACCATAGTGTGTTTATGTTCTACCTTAATGCAGGTATTTTTCTCTGCTAACGCTGCGTGACTTTCAGATAAATCAGACGTTTCTTCATACTTTCACGCAAGCTTAGTTGATTAACTAAAAAAACAAAACTTTTCCGTAGAGGGACGAGTTATTTCAAACAAGTGGCAACTGCTCAATGATTTGCCTTATAACGGCAGCGCTTAGATAACACACCCTTTAAAAAACTCATGGCATACATAATGCACAACATACAGGTTAGGCAAGCGGAGAGCTAATTTATACAAACGTTACATAATATATATTAAGCTAACGCAAATATACAGCTTGTAGACAATGTTTTTACGACAAACTCCAAGAAAATCTATAAAGGTCAACGGCTAAATGTGTAATAATCAAAATCTCCTTTATGACCAAAGCGAGCTATTCGAACACTAAGTAGCTATTCCAGCATTACACATATACAAATACCTGTGTGCACAAATAAATATATGCCTATTAATAGCTAGACGTTATTTAGTCGCAGTTATTTTATCGCGTATGCCTAAATACGACTATGTTGCACAGTAAGCATATTTATTTATATATATATATATATATATATATATATATATATATACAAAAAGCCTTATATCAGCACCATAGGTATACATTCTGCTCCTTTGAGTAAGCTTTTACGAGAGCTCCGTATGCAATATTCGGCATCTTGCAATCGCGTACACCTCTGCATCGTCAGCGGGTTTACAGTATGCTTCTTGGCTAACGAAGACGAAGAGCACTCAGTAGTCAGAAGCCTACAGATAATCGCATTGGCCGTTGACCCTGACCACATGTTTAGACCTACTCGGCACGTTCTGTGCAAAGTAATGGCGTATGGACGGACGCAAACTAACCTGTAACGGACGTCTGGTGTCACATACGCCAACGACTGTGCATGACAGTCCAATTACCCGAACAGCTTTACTGATAAGCGAAATGTGAAAGCTTATTACATATACGTATATACACTTATATATATATATATATATATATATATATATATATATATATACTATATATATATATATATATATATATATATATATATATGTACATAATATATATATATATATATATATATATACATATATATGTGCACATAAATATGTATAAGGTTTGATTTATTAACGGAACTGCGTATATGTATATATATATGTACACGACATCTTACCACTACCAGCAACCGCTAAGTCGCTGTGAGATTACCCGCCGTCTCCAGCACCTCAATAGCGCCATTGCTCCTCTGGATAGCCGCAGTACCTGTCTGCATCGAAAAGAACTGCCGAGACAGCACGTGTAGAGCTGTCTTGTTTTCATCCGATCTTATTACCATCATTATTCGTACCTCTATCTGAGCTGTCCAGCCGACGGTCGTAGGCTCAACTCTTCTTCAACCTCGGCAACTTCCCGCATATAAACCTTAGTATTTCCTTAATTGTCTTGTATTCTGCTGTCGGTCTTTTTTTAATTTTATTTTCTGTATATTACTTCCTGTTCTGCTTATATTATATTACTGTAATGTAAATTACTTCCCGTTCTGCGCTACCGGTTTCTGGCTGTGTCCTCCGGCGTATCCTTTCTGGCCATCTTGGGTATCATGTCCGTATCGGGCTTCACGAGCCTCTCTCAGCCTATCTTTTCTCATTTCCTCCAGCCTCCGCTTGAGCTCGTCGCGTTCTCCGCGCAGAGTTCCATGCTTCGCTCTGAGATCTTCTGATGCTTCCTTTGCTTCCGCTTGAGTCTTCCGCCGAGCCGTCCTTGCCGTCTTGCCGTGATCTTGCCATTGAAGGCTTTGCATAGTGCTGCCCCCAGTTCACTGCATTGTCGCATCGTTCGTTTCGCCTTTTGGAGGTTTTTCTTCAATTCGGCATCTCGTGTCTCTGGTACCTTTTTCCTTTGTAAGCTCGCCTGTTTTTGTATCTTTAGCCCTGTGTTTCTTTCCGGGTTAAGCCCGCGTTCTCAGAACTTGTTGTGGGCCTGCACTCCTCCGCTCGCAACCTTATGTACTGACAGGGACCTCGCTATTCGTAGAAGATATACGGAAGATGTATGGGCTGCAGGAGACAGAGGCATACAAGGCGTTTATTGAGCTTCAGGAGGACAAACTGGCCGACATAGATCCTGACACTTCATAACACCTGCAATGACTGACGACGCGCGGAAAGGGCCCGACCGACCGAATCGCCATGTGATAGTGCGTTTTTCGGTACACGGCTACCACCACCACCTATGCAGAACAGAAGGCTTCCACGACCCCGATGTTGACTGCAGATGTAAATATTGTCATACCGAATGCTCTAGATATCACGGTCTTGTTTGTAGGAACATTGGGTCTCCTACATAGTTGTGCGAATTCTAGGTTTGCGGGAGAACCAGCCAACGCATGCTCATATCGGCATGTTCGAAAGAAAATTCTGCAAAACGGAGGACACTTCACTAGCTTGCGTAGCGAAAAACGAATAGCCAGATTGAGGACAGTCATAAAAAGTCATTATGTTACGTTAACGCTGTTTCGTGAAAAATCGTAACATTTTTCCATTACGACCAAAAAATGTACGTCCGAAAGATCACTCTCACGCACTAGCAAATTTAATGCCCACCATTTTCGTACCAAGGTGATTGTGCTGCGTTACGTAGTTTTTGAGTAACTAAGCTTTTTCAGTTATAGTTGTTGTTTTACGTGCAAGTTTTCACGTTCAGAATCGTCAAATTCTGCCAAGACGTTTCCGCCCCCTCCTTTTTCTAGAAAAAATTATTCTCTTGCCGAGTTCTATTTAACCTTGAAATATGTACCTAACTTTCTCATACACCCTATGCAAGTATGCATGTCCTAGTTTCGATATGGCTATCGAAAAAGCTTAGTAACTTGACAACTACGTAACGTAGCACCATCACTTTAATTCGAAAATGGTGGGCATTAAATTTGCTATTGCGCCAAGCTGGTCTTTTGAATACACATGTTTGGTCGTAATAGAAAAAAAATACGATTTTTCACGAAAAGCGTAGATTTCGCACAACTATGTAGGAGAACAAATAGCAGAATAACTACTTATATCAATTTTACTCTCTCTTCTAAACAAGACGTTTCCGCGTCCTCCCTCCATTGGGAAAATTATTTTCGTGCTGAGTTCTACCAAACCTCAAAAAAAGTACAAAACGATATGAATGACTCTGTATATATACTGTGTATTTGTCCATATGTTAGATTGTGCGCTGGCAACCTTACCTCCGTGAGTATCCACTCGGCTTACATCTCTCAGTTTGTTGAACAGCCGTTTGAATTTGAAATCCGCTCAAAGCCTACCGAACGTTTCGTCGGTGGTTTCGTAATACCCCACCTGTTCAACAGAGAGCGGTTGCACTTTAAATCGCCACCGCTCCTCGATTTGCCATCGCACGGTTTCACACTATGCACCAAAATAACTCAAAGCTCCTTTTCTCAGTCTACTATGGCACTCTCTAGATTCAAGCTCCTGCACTGGAACAGCAAACAAGATGAGATTCCTTGGAGCTTCTTAAATACACGGCCTTGTCGCCTAGCAGACCACAGCCCATAGATAAGTATGGCCTGATCCAATCAATTGTCAACGGTGCACATCCCAAACACTCAAGCATTTTAAAGAAGAACAAGTGGCGTAAACTAATGAAGGCAGTCGCAACGTCTAGGAGCACTCTGAAGCAGACCTGCTTATTGGTGATTCTTATTTCAGTGATCTCCTGCCAAATGTGTCACAGCACCAACTGTGTGGATCGCGATTTTCTAAAACCGAGCCGGCTAAGTGAAAAAAAACCTAGGTGGTTAAAGATACCTTTTGAGCCAGCTTCTCGAAATATTTGGATAAATAATTGACCAAAAAAAATATAAGCGTTAGTTAGCAGTCCGGGTTCACTCCTCCTTACTCTTGGATAGAGGAACTTTCTGTTTTTTTAAAAACTTTTTGTTAAAAATACGTCAATTATTCTAGTTGGAAACGAGGCAGTGCTTATGAATAGATTGACTTTGCGGTGAACGGCCGAGCAAGTTCCGATGCACTCATATTTATTAGCTTGCTGGAAACATTAGCAGTTCCACAGCCCTAGCCCGCTTTTGTGCTTTGGAGAGCCAATTGAACTTTTAATGCAATCACCCCATCTAATCTAAATGACGCCTAAGTCTTCGCGAGATCGAGGCTAACTGAGCCTGGATATCCATCTGAGTATCACGGGCGGCCACAGTGCAATGTGCCTGCTGAGTTCATCAACACGCTGCGATTCCTGTAGCTTCTGTCCGCAATCAAAATCGAGCACAAATGGCAGTATAGCGCTGGACCTTCCTTGCTCTTCCAAAAGTGAGCAGAATTATCCTTATGTTCTATACACCTGCAATTGTAAAAAGAGCCTCTTGCGAGCCGCAGGGCCTGCGCGGACCTCCGGAACTGTTTTCAATTGGTGCATCAAATCGTGCGAGCCTACCTTGCGATGCCAGGAATAGAGCTTGGGTACGTTTTACCTAAAACGCTTAAAACAAGCAAAAGAATACACAATGATTTGAGATACCAACTGAAACCTCATCAACGACTGCGGCGAAACACGAGTTATATCCGTAGTAGAGCTGACAACAGAACGCGTCAAAGTCAGATTCGGCATTAGCTGCATCGTACCCCTGTAATCACTTAGTGCTCCGTATACGACTAGCTAACAAGCCTACGGAACCCTGTCGGGTTGCCGTGTAGGAAATTACGCTTGAGGACGCCTATATCCATATAATACGGAACTGCATGACTTTCCCTAAGCACAACGGCAACAGGATTATGATCCTTCTAGAGAAAAGCGGAATTAACCAGACGGCAGTAACCACAAAACTTACTACAATTTGCCACAAGCCATCCCTTCCTCAAATCTTGGCACTTTACTTGATCACGAATGTTTTCGTCTGTGCATCGGCTTGAGGTTGGGAACAAGACTAACGGGGGAACACCGGTGTCCGTGCGGAGCACAAGTGGACATTTGGGGAACCCACGGGCTATCCTGCAACAAAAGCGAAGGACGTCAAGGCCGTCACAGCGAGATTAACGAGATTACTGCCCGGGCCTTAAGGTCAGCTCTACTGCCATGCATTCGAGAGCCAACCGGCCTCCTGAGAAGCGACGGAAAGAAGCCTGACTTGAGGTCTCACCCTTATCCCTTTTGAAAGGGGAAAGGCGCTTATTTGGGATGCTACAGTCACCGACACGCTCGCCCCCTCGAACATGGAGGCTAGCGCATCAACCGCTGGCTCCGCAGCACGCAAGGCTGAACGTCTAAAGACCAACAAATACGCTCAGCTCACCGACGAGTTAATTTTTGTGCCACTAGAATTGGAGACACTAGGGAGACCTGGCCCTGAGGCATGGTCACTTTTACAGAAGATTGGCAAACGAATTGAACTCACGACGGGGGACAAAAGAGCTTTCGACTTTCTACTCCAGCGGCTATCTCTGGCGGTTCAGCGCGGCAATGCGGCAGCACTTATGGGCACAATGAGGGGCTGCCTCGAGAATAAGCTCGATTGGTAGCACCCCTCACAAGCCCAAGGGTTGTTAGATATTCATATTCTACTGTAACCACAAAATGAAATAAAACAATTTTGTTGATATATAAATTTGCCACAATGATCTTAATTGAATGTTTTCAATGACGGATAAGTAATTTCGGTGATGACATGGCGATAATATATGGAAGAAAATAAAGCTCAATGTTCCCCACGGAGAGAGGCTTGCAAAGAAAATTGACATTTGAGTCTCCCAATAGCAAACAAGCGGAAGCAGAATTTGCAGATTCAATATCTTCCACAACATGGAGCAGCGTGCTTCTATATGTGAAATGACTGGAGTAGAAACCAGCAACATAACATTCAAAATCAGATTTTTTTACTTGAAGAAAAATTGCCTAGACTGTACCGTCGTCACTGCTTAAAAAAGCCAAAATTACTGTAAAATTTTACTGCACTTAAATCCTTACTCCGCCGCTGCGTCATCCCGACTCACGACCACATGCGAACAAGCTAAAAAAATACTATGCCTAGCATTATCAGCTATTTAATCATGGTTTCGTTTATATTGAATCTTATCATAATCATAAGCAATAAACATACCTAGCGGATTCATAAGACCTCGTAAACATTCCGCCGCTTCTGGGAAAAGTGCCTTAGGTATACTCAGCACTGGACTTGCAGATGAATTCCTATGTTTCATTGTCAGCGGGTCCTGACGATCTAAGGCTTTGTAAGATGTTCCTCCGAGGTGAAGCAAGATTGGATTTTAGTCAATATAAGGAGCCTATACAAACGTATGTAGACCCCAGAATTATTTTTGGTAACACGACAAACAATTATGACAGCTGGCAGGTCGAGACGAGGTCGTGTCTACCCGAGCGTCATAGTAACAAAAAACAGGGCCGCAGCGATGTGGATCACCAGAACCTGCATTGAAGTAGCTATCGTAGTAAATTTGTTCTATATATTTTTTAGTCATTTTTGGACGTTCCATACTTTGGAAATACACATTTTAAAGCAGAGAGTATCATAGCACCACTTTTCATCACACCTGCATGCAACACTTTAACAGGACAACCGCATTACGGGGTGACGTGGCGCGGTGGCGTATCTGAGGCCTTTCCAAATCAGCAAAAAGCCGACGTAGCATGTACAATTAGTCCAAGAGTAAATTCCTAGCAAAGTGTCCTGTAAAAGGAGGTTTTTAGCACCAGAATGGCATATTTAATTTATACTGCGTACAGTAATATTTTCAAACCTCAAAATCAATTCGGGGCCAACTAAGGGCTGTTTTCAGTTGTAACGTTATAGTATAAACAACATGCATTTTTCCCACTTGGCGGTGGGCTAGAAAATACCTTTATAAACTGCAGGTTGCGTTTTTGTAGTTACTGCGTATAGGCAGTAGAATGTTAACCAGACATGTACATTTATTACCTTAAGACAGTGAGTTTCAACTTATATAGCAGAAGAAACGCTTAGCAGTTCCTTGATGTAAACTGTGCCGTCCTGTAGATTACATTTCGGTAAAATGTGTTGTCTAGCTAGTGCTCATCAGACAAATACAGGCAGCAATATTATTATTATTATTATTATTATTATTATTATTATTATTATTATTATTATTATTATTATTATTATTATTATTATTATATTATTATTATTATTATTATTATTATTATTAATATTATTATTATTATTATTATTATTATTATTATTATTATTATTATTATTTTTTTTTTTTTTTTATTATTATTATTATTATTTTTTTTTTTTTTTTATTATTATTATTATTATATTAAGTCTTGCATAAGCTAGGCAAAACAACCGCTTTGCTTTCTCATGCATGCTAATCATACATGTAAATACATTTAGATGACTAGCGAGTGCGTTAATATTGTTTGGCCGCAAGGGAGCCTATATCGTATGACGTCATTCAATTTTTGGATTTAGGTTGTACTTCGAATGCTCCGAATTTACACGCGTGGGAAACATGTGGCGTCTCATACATGGGGACCTAAGAAAGCGTTCGTATTTTTCTGCATATTGAAGTGTAATTTAAAATCCAGCCCACTGGCGTATAGATCTTTGCTGAGAGTTGAGTAGAAAAATAGAATCGAGTCGATTCTTGTGCAACGGTGTGAGAATATGGCGAACGCGAACATATCGGTGGCACAACAGCCGTACCCCAAAAATGGTCGCGTACAGTCATACTTGTCACATCTAGAGGACCGGGTCCTTCTAACTCAACAATTTCTAATGACGTTAGACGAGAACCGGTCGCCTTTGTTCTAGAGACTTATCACCTGTGACTTGAGTATATTTTTATGACTCCCTACTCAGATTCCAGCGCTCGCAATGGTCAGCCGTTAGAGCGTTCCGCCCACCAAACTGAGGCGGCAACACTCACCTGGCAGGTATTGATTGCCAGCTTCTTCTCCAGGAGTGAAATTGTGGAGATGTTCAAACTGGAACAAAAACGTCTTTCACTGCAGCCCAGAAATACTTGCAAAGCGCCATTCGCCACAACAGGGGTTAAGCTGGTGAAGCCAGCAGCCTACTTACCTATCCTGGGAGCGTGCAATTTCCTTTTGTTTGCCCAAAGACAATGGGGGAATTCGATGATTCGATTTAGACAGATCAATAATTGAAATAGCTGGAAAAGATAAACATATGTGATTTCAAGGTGTTTTTGGTGCATGGCTTCCATCCGTAGAAGTGATGCAGGTGTGCGAAGTGCTCTGGTCAGTGCGACAGATAGCACGCCGCAGCATATCCAGTAATTCAGTCAATAGCCGGAATAGCAAAAAGTGACAGAAGGCCCAGTGACATAAAATAAACACTATTTGTGTTTAACGTTTATAATTTACCCACACAGGATGTTATTAAACTCTAATCATAGACATTGCCAAAAATATATAGTTCCCTACCGAGTACGCAAGGTATAATATTTTGTTGCTCCATGCACGGTTCATGTAAAAGTCGCACTTCTCACAACTAGGCTGACTTTTTTACTATTTGTACTAGCTAATGACGAGCAAACATGCATCTCACGCATGGCTGTAGAGCTTGGCTGATAAAAACTGTGGTGCAACGTCAACTTCAGCAAACGCTTAAATGTTGAGAGAGTTCACCGTAGTGGATACATTATGTATCTAACAGCTCATCGCCGACGCTGCCCTCACTGTTGCATTGCCGAGACCGCCAGATTTGACGGCAAAAATCTGGCCAGTAACGTTAAACAGACGCAATTCGCGTACGTTTCGAGCAGGCGAATGCTTTGCGTAGCGTTAGTTGCTCGATCCGCCTTTGACAAAGAGTTCGTTTGGTAACGACTACCACATCTCGCTCTCGCTGAGTAAACCAGCGCAGCATGAGCAAGTCCAGTCGACAGTTTTGTCAGCTCTCGATAGATCTTTAACTACGCGTGCGGATCTTGTTTGTCTCAGGACGTCGTGGATATTTGTGCCCATCTCTGTGCGTCCGCTTCGTCTAATAGCACTACGTACTTGTAGAGTTTTGGACGGAAAATAATAATAATAATAATAATAATAATAATAATAATAATAATAATAATAATAATAATAATAATAATAATAATAATAATAATAATAATAATAATAATAATAATAATAATAATAATAATAATAATAATATAATAATAATAAGTAGATTAAAACACGCCCTCAGACTTCGGCTCGGAAGACCTTTTTTCTCTATACGTCAGCGTGCCCGCGTCTACGGCAAAGAGTAAGATTTGCCGATGACGCCACCCGAGACCGCTGTCCCTAAATCGCCACCAATATACTAGTATGAATATTGGCGTGCTCATATCCTATCGGCTCAGCTCGGGCGGATCAACCTTGAGCCGAATTGATTGGGTGTGGCAGGCTGCTGGCTCGTTTTCCAGCTAAAACACAGCTGCTGAGAGGTGCTTCGAAGGCCCAGATAGACCACCACGTCATCTCAGGCCAACGGAAGGTCAACAGCGACAACAACAGCAGTTTGATTCAACAATTCGGTTAACTAGGTAAGCTTTGGCCGCTGTGCCTCTAATAAACAGACCAGAAAAAGAAGCAAAATACGATGAACAGTGTAGACAAACAACGTCTTTTTTGTGGTATTGGTTTAAAAGAAGCAGCACTCGTGACAATCTTATACATAACATACTTTGCTTGGAATCACTTTAGACGCGAATTTATTAACATCAAATTTAAGGTCGTCATAAACGTCACGTGATCAGGCGTGTATGTTACAGTCATTGCTTGTTATGTAGCTCACTAGCTGCAGTTTATTTATATATATTATTAAGGCGAGCACTGCCGAGTGTGCAAATGTATTGGAAATGATTAATAAATCATCGCAATATTTTCTATATATATTAAATGTGGATTTTTATTCAATAATTGTTAATTCATAAATTTGTTCCAAGTTATTTGAAATGTGTATATTTTTGTTGCAAATTCAGCAATAACAAAGCAATCAGTTAAGCATGGATAAAATATAGGCCTTTTAAATGCTGACGCGCGTTCTACTGTTGCACTTAAGCACACCATGTTTTTCATACGTGATAGGAGTTGCTTCGGCTGTAGGACATACGACCAGCAAATGCCACGAGTGGACGACGGTTCTAAAACGGCTGCCGATCGTAAATTAGGCCAATTAATTAGATTCTGTGCTCCGCTATTGCTAGCTGGTGTTAAACGCGCCTTCGCCCATAGCCAGCCGCATAGGAGAGGCGCATAGAAACACGTTCACCGCGCATGTCGTTCTATGCCATGAGATCTTAGGATGAGACTAAGCACAACACCGCCTGGTTCAGCAGTACTCCCAGCCATCGTGGGCCACGGGATAGGAGTCGTCAATCTAAATTAATGGCCCGTTTGGTCTCTCCTATCACTTGCTACTTATAGTAGACCGTTCTATGACTGTAGTTCGCCTAAATGGATCGCCATTTTATGCAATCGTGCTGCGTAACGTTTAAATTCGTAATATTTTCACCTGTCTGCTTTAGATCCAGGAACTATTCTCATCTAATTTCGAAATTGCCCTATTTACCTAAGATGCTTGGGACTGGACTTGTAAAGCGTATCAATTTTGTTTGTAAACTATATAGGTGCAAGGAAGGCATTGCACAGTGCCATGTCGGATGTCTAAGTTGGGCGCTTTTCTAGCGTGACTCTAGATACGGTGAGAAAAGCCACAGTGTTTTCGACCGGGTGGGCCGGCGTGCATTTGTATGGAAAATTTGAATTGTATGGAAAAAAATGTATAGGCATTCAGCAGTAGACCAATCGCGGTACTACTTCTTTTTTACGGTTCAAACGTCGCCACAGTTTCACTCCTGGAGATGAAGATAGCAACTATCATCTTGCCAGTCGATCATTGCCGCTTCACTTTTGTGGATAGATGTGCTCCAACGTCTGAACACTACGAGCTCTTGCAGGAAACACAAATTCCATTTTTTCACACATTTAATGTCGATAATACCTAAGTACAAAGATTTGGCTCGGCGTCAGAAGCTCACAAAAGCAGTTACAAAATTGTATAAAATATATAATATAAACATATACAATATACAAAGTTATGATGACATTAAACGGGCCAACTGATATAGAGACCCAATGTTACTACAAACAAAACCGTGATATCTAGAGCATTTGGTACGACAATATTTACATCTGCAGTCAACATCGGGGTCGTGGAAGCCTTCTGCACTGCATAGGTAATGGTGGTAGCCGTGTACCGAAAAACGCACCACCAGCAAAACGTTTGTTGTTTATTTACAATCTCACCGGTGCAGACGTGTTCGTGTGTGGCTCTTGGAAAGTATCTCTAAATTTTGAATTTAGTGTAGAAATCCATAGACATTCGCAAGCTTAGCAACCTTTGAGACCAGAGGAGTCGACTAGCGTGAAACTTTGCCGCTAATTTCGGTGCGCATTATCTATACGTGCTTACCTGAACAGCCGTTGTCATCATCATCATCATCATCATCACCACCACCTCTTAACTCCATTATCACTTGCCAGCACTCTGTCGCCATTACGACCCTTTGTTATCATCAGCACTACACAGTCAGCATCACCACCTTCATCGCCATCATCGCCAGTTTCATCTCCATCTTCACCTTTCTCTTTTTCATCTTCATCCTCACCTTCAACATCCTAGTCATCATTATCATCGCTGTGCTTAGCCCTTTTCATTAGTTACTTCAATCAGCATCATCATCATTGGAGCAGCTTCACCATCATCATCGAAACACCTTCAGCATCATCTCCATCATCATCATCGGAACACCTTTAGCATTATCTTCTTCATCATTCACCTCAGTTAACGATCACCCACAGTCACCACCAGCAACCTCCATCACTAACTTCATCATTCGCGTCGCCACGGCCTCCAACCCCGTTACGGTAATCAATATTATATTATCGAACGCTATTTGTAGTCCGGCTCGCGTCCGCCTGTAAACAAGCAATACCTTGTTTGTAAACAGGTGCGGCGCAGCAGCTGGTCATGCAACGGACGCCGACGAAACGGCAAGAGAAGGAGCCTCCTGAAGCACGCACGTCGCTGCACGTAGACCGCGCAGTGGCAGCGGATGAACGCATTGTTGGACCAACCAGTGAAGCGGGCGGTTCAGCTTGTCATTCAAAAACGAGTTGTGGAAAGCGGGCCGCGTCAAGCCCGGTGGAAGACGCCCGTAGCAAAGGTATGCGTGTATCGCAATCTGAATGCTCCCCAGCGAGCACGGAGGATGCCAGCGAAACAAAAGAGCAGAGCAATGGCGCAGCAAACGCTACGGTTGAGGTTACCGTCGACAAACCGATGCCATCAGTAGACCAGGAAGACACCATTTTAATGAGGAAGAATCAAGTCGCGGTGCAGGGAACGCCCATTGAGGAGGGGGACGACGTTGGATGGAGTACGGTGGGAGCTGGCGGTAAAACTATTGTCGCTCCATGTAGTAGTCCCGCAGAAGCGGTTGTGCCGAAGGCCACTGCTAAGGACAGACCGGAAGCTATAATTTTTTCGGCTGAGAAAAAATTATTGGAGATAAACTTTAACGCTGTGTGCGATGCGCTTGCCGGCCACATAAAGGGGAAAGTAGAGGAACCACGGTTTACTCGAAATGGCCAACTCGTTATTGTGGCGGAGGACGAGGAGGACAAGGCTGTGCTGCTAAGTTTGCAGTCCCTCGCTGGAGTGCCGGTCTCATCAAGGTTAAGCGGCTCCCCTTCGTCAGTAAAAGGGAAAATTACTGGAGTTCATCCATCGCTGAATGACGCGACAATCTCCAGCGCTTTGAGGCCCTACGGCGTGACGGATGCCGTCAGAGTACGGTCTAAGAATATTAGAACGGGCATTGTCATGCCAACTGACAGCGTAATTTTGACCTTTTCGGGCTGCAATTTCCCAGTGGAGGTGCGCCTGGGCCTAAAAACCCACGGAGTTCTCTTGTACCGCGACCCGCAACAATGCTACCAGTGCTACAGCTTTGATCATATCAGACCCGATTGCCCAATGCCATCTCCGCGTTGCCGTCGCTGTGGATCCACTAAACATATCCGGAAAGACTGCACGAATCCTGCACGCTGCTGCCTCTGCAAGGGTAATCATGAAGCCGGCTACAGTTCTTGTCCACATCGGCTGAATTGCATGGAGCTTCTTAAACGGTCTGCAAAGAGAACTATCCAGCCGCAGGCTGAGGTCGCGCCCGTGAAGTTGTGCGCCCCCGTTGCAGATATTCAACCCGCCGCAACCTTCAGCAAGCGCAGTTTTGCTGCCGTTGTACAAAATGGTTTCAAGGTTAAGACTCATGCGGTCAATGTAGCTTCAGGAACGGTTCTCGGCACCAAGGCTGCGCCTTGCGCTTCGGCTGCTCCCATCGTGGATAAGGTGGATTTGCTAGTTGAGTCAATCGTAAAAAATATTATTCCTCGTCTAGTGGAAACGATTGTGGAAAAAATTGGTGCCGTTGTCGAATCTGTCCTGTCGTCACTCCTCCCGGGTCTAGTCACCACTAGAGCAAACGTTTCGGGGGTTACTCCCCAAGTTGAAAGTTCGCTCGTAGGTAAAGACCTTCGCTGCGGGATTGAGGAGGCGATAAGAGCAGCGCTTTCCCCGGTGGCCGTGCAGTCACAGCATGGCACCGAGAAAAAGACACAAAACGACGATGGTTTGCCTAGCAATAGGCAGTCGTCCTCTTCACAGGATCCAAAATGTTAAATAGCCAAGCCGATATCCGCCGTTGGTTCCCTCCGGCACAGGCACAGTCGGCTGCGCCTGCCGCTCACTCCACTTCTAACAACCCGCATCTAGCAAACCAATCCGCTCTGCAGCGTGCGCCTACCGGTTCAGACTTGGCCCGTCTCGTGTTGAAGGTGGCCCAGATAAAGGCGAGTGTCAAGATGTTATCCTGCATCCCACGCAGCTTACGGAATAGTGTTTCTGTTGAGCTGGCGAAAACCATTGACGGTGTCAGTCATTCGGGGACCCGGGAATGTTGGGAAAGGCTACTCACCTTTTCGACGACGGTGTTCAGTATCCCGGCAAAAAAGGAGAAAGGCCGAACACTTACTTCCGTAGTCCGCGAGAACTTGCTTCGCTTTCAGAGGGGTGCGTCAATAACGGATAACCCTCACACGACTAGAAAACATACAAGGACAAACCCCGCTGCAGACTCTGACCGTTGTAGAGCAATAAGCGCACAGGCAAA
This sequence comes from Dermanyssus gallinae, assembly GCA_003439945.1. NCBI lineage: Eukaryota > Metazoa > Arthropoda > Arachnida > Mesostigmata > Dermanyssidae > Dermanyssus > Dermanyssus gallinae. Next base: position 20,635 of record QVRM01000591.1, on the reverse strand, counting down.
GCTCACTCAAGGCGACGTGTCAGCAGCCGCAAGAACGCTGCTTTCAACTGATACGATCGCCCCTCTTGATTCACAAACTCGCCGTACTTTGCTGGAGAAACACCCCCAACACCCGTCGAACTCGTCGTTTCCGCCGGCACCGACGCCGACGCCATCAGTATCGGAAATCGTTGTTACGCCGACCGAGATTCGTAACGCCGTCAGGAGATTCCCTAACAGCTCTTCCGGCGGCCCTGACGGCCTACGACCTCGCCATTTGAAAGATCTTATTGGTACCCACGAGGACGACAGCAATCCTCTTCTGCAGGCCCTTGTGCGATTTGTCACCCTAGCGGTTAACGGTCGTTTGCCTGAGTTTATACTTCCGATTTTTTACGGTGCAAATCTCATTGCTTTGCGCAAGAAGGACGGCGGAATTAGGCCGATCGCTGTCGGCTTCACATTACGGCGGCTGGTGGGAAAGATCCTGATCAAGAAATCCTTTCCCACAAATCTCCTCTGGCAGGCAGAAACCATACATTCATGTTGTGGCGTGCAGCAGGGGGACCCTTGCGGTCCAACACTTTTCTGCATTGGAATCTCCGATCTCCAGGCCAGACTAGTGTCGGAGTTGCGGCCGTGGTATCTCGACGACGCCACCTTAGCCGGCGACAGCTTGACGGTTATTGAGGATATCAAACGAGTCAGAGCATTTGAGGCTGAATCTGGCTTACGCTTAAACGACGAGAAGTGTGAGGTATTCTGGCTTTCTCAAGATACGCGCACGAAGTCTTCAACGTTCGTAAGGAAGCAGCTTCCAAACTTCAGAGAGGTAACCGACGACAGTTTAGAACTACTGGGTGCGCCACTTACGGAAGCGGCGGTAGAGGGTGCCCTCAGGAAAAAGCTCGCAGATACTAACCGACGGTGCCGCCGACTTAAAGTCTTAGACGCGCACCCAGCATTGTATCTATTAAGACACAGTCTCTCAACGCCTCGCTTAATGTACCAACTTCGATGTTCGCCAGCGTTCAGAAGACGCGACCTACTACATTGCTTTGATGAGATACTCCGGGAGACCTTACAATCCCTGCTAAACGTTGATTTAAAGGATCGATCTTGGACTCAAGCTGCACTTCCCGTTAGTGCTGAGGGCCTAGGTGTACGCAGATCGGTCGATATTGCCCTATCCTGCTTTCTGGGCTCGTTGTCCGAAGTTAAGAAGCTTGTCGTCGCCATCGGGGCCCCTTCGACTGATAGCTGGATTGCCGATTCAACGCAGGCAGCACTCGCTAACTTTCGCGACCAGTGGGATTCAGTGCCGGAGCACATAGCGCAAGGATCTCTGGATCGAATCGTGGTATCTCGGCTCCAACGCGACCTAGAAAATCAGGTTCCCGACAGCTCAGGGAAGGCCCGTCTGAAAGCGTGCTTTGATCAAATCAGTGGCAAGTGGCTTCAAGCCCTCCCCTCGCCGCAGCTGGGAACGATGCTGGACAACAACACACTCCGCATCGTTTCCGGCTTACGGCTTGGGGAGGTCGTTTGCGCACCCCACCCATGCAGTCTATGCAGAGCACCGGTAAGTGCCACGGGTGAACACGCCTTGTCGTGTCGCTATAGCGCTGGGCGCCACTCACGTCATTTCGCCATCAACGACGTTATCTTCCGTGCTCTTCACTCGGCCCACATTCCGGCAGTGAAGGAGCCTGTCGGTCTTAGTCAGAATAGTCAGCTGAGGCCAGACGGAAAAACTCTTACCCCCTGGGCTCGTGGTCGTCTTCTCGTGTGGGATGTTACAGTGTCATGTACGCTGGCCAAAAGCTACGTTCAGAACACGAGCCGGGAGGTGGGCGCATGCGCCCGGCTCGCAGAGAACCGAAAAGTAACGAAATACCAGGAACTAGCATCGCAATTTATAGTTCAGCCGATTGCCATAGAGACCTTTGGACCGATCGGACCGGAGTCTATGAAGTTTATTAAGGAACTGGGCCGGAAAGTCATCGCTGCAACTCAGGACCCCCGAGCTAGCGAATACCTGTTGCAGCGCATATCGATCGAGGTTCAACGCGGCAACGCCGCGGCCGTGGAAGGGTCTCTTCCGTCAGCCGCAGGGCTTCCGGAGATCCCGTAGAAACTGTTTTATTCCCCATAATTGTATGCCTATGACAATAAACGCCAGACGTAACTTGTTTTGGCTAAAAAAAATAAATAAAAACGCACTATCACATGGCGATTTGGTCGGTCGGGCCCCTTCCACGCGTCGTCAGTCATTGCAGGTGTTATAAAGATATCAGGATCTATGTCGGCCAGTGTGTCCTTCTGAAGCTGAAAAAACGCCTTGTATGCCTCCGTCTCCTGCAGCCCATACATCTTCCGTATATCTTCTACGAATAGCGAGGTCCCTGTCAGTACATAAACCAGGCGGTTGCGAACGGAGGAGTGCAGGTCCAGAACTCGCTTTAAGAACGCGGGCTTAACTTTCCAGCGTTGCGAGGTCGTTTATTTTGAGGTGTCGCCATATCAGCTGCACGCCGTATGTAGCCGTTGGCGTGACTTTGAGATGGAATAGGCGCAGGGCGGTATCGATGGAGAACTTCTGGGGCGCTTCGATTGTTGTTGACGCAATCAGAGCTTTTCTCATCCGTTGTTCAACGTGCAGGCGGAACGCAGTCCCCGTTGTGGTGAGAGTTATGCCGAGGTATGTAAAGGAATTTACATACCTGACTGGCGTACCCCCAAAGCGAAGTTCGTCGCTAACAGCCAGACGACCTCCTCTGCGGAATTTGAGCGCCTCAGTTTTGCTGTTGTTGATGCTAAGACCAACTTCGCTGACGTACCTCGTCATTGTGGCTATTGCTTGTTGCAAATGGTGTCTGCTCGTACCGAACATCACCAGATCGTCAGCGTACAGAATGACTTTGACGAGCGGACGCCTCGTGGTGATCTGTGAAGGTAGATCGCTTATGAGGACCGCGAAGAGTAGCGGGCTGATGTTATCCCCCTGTGCGAACCCCGTCGTCTGCTCGAGAATATCGCGTATCACTATCCCGTCTTCGAGTGAGATCATATTCTTCTGTAAAATAGCTCTGAGCAGTTCTAGTATTCTGAGTGGTACAGCAGACTCCGCGAACTTCTCTAGCACTATCGAGCGTGATCCTGAATCGAATGCTGCTTTGAAATCTACAAAGATGGAATAAAGAGGCTGTCCGCGCCTTGCTAGCGTCGATTGCACTTCTTCTATTAGTTTTTGGCACGCCGAGATCGTCGATCTGCCCGTCCTATCTCCATGCTGTTCGTCGGGAAGGACTTCTCTGGACTCAAGAAAAGATGTGAGGCGGCGGATTAGTAGTGTGGATAGGAGCTTGTAAATACAACTTTTCTTGGATATACCTCGCCAGGACGAGGGATCCGACGGACAGCCTTTCCCTTTCGAAATGACAATCATCACTCAGTCTCTGCAGCTATCCGGAACCCTTCCCTGAGCCAGGCAGGCATTAAAGAGGAATATCCACTGCGGAGTAAGTACGAGGGCTGACTTCAGGTGTTTGTTACAAATGCCGTTGAGCCTGCAAGCCTTTCGTGTAGGCAGATAAGCGATGACTTCATAATTTTCTGCAATTGGGAAGTCTTTCTCCAACTCATCTTGCAAGAGTTCGTCCAGCTCGGACCATACACTGGTATATTGCGGAATGTGCGTTGAAATCGTATCCTTGGCCGCCAAAACATTTCTAAAGTGCGACTGCAGAGCGTCTGGCTTTACTGGACATGTCGACCTAGTTAGCGCTCCTTGGCGTAGCCAGAGATAAGGCGCGCGTTCAGTTTCCATCAGTAGTTTTTGTTCACGGAGGTTTTGAAATGCAGCGTTTGCGTTCTTACGAGTCCTTTTGTTCAGAGACCTCGCTGAGGCTAGCAGGGTGGGAGTTCATGGTGGGGTGAGACTTGCAAAGTTCTTTAAGCCGGATTTGAGCTCGCTTGGCCTCGGTGCAGTCTCTGTTCCACCAGTGTCTATTTTTAGGCTTTAGTCTCGGTCTCACGCAGCTCTGGAGGCCGCTGGTCAATAGGTCATTAAGAGCTGTAACATCGTCATCCGCCGCCGCTATCCATATCTCCACAAACTGTAATAGCTTTCTCTCGTCTAGGCTGCGGGAGCCTGATCGACGAGTATCTGAGGCACTGGTCGTGGCATAAACGGCTATTCGGAGACCGACCGGAACGTGCCAAGTGAGGCGTTCTCTTTCGCTAAGCGGGTGATCTGCGCCCTGGAACACAAGCTCGTCATTCGAGAGATTCGTGGCAAATAGGTCAATTGTCGAGGACTCCATCGATCCCATGAACGTAAACACTGCTGGATCGTTCGCAATCCAGAAACCAAAGTTGGATAGCACATCAGTGTTGATGTGATCACATGACTGTTCTGCTATCACCCGTTTTGTCGAGTCTTGCGTTAAAGTCCGGGGCAGGACACTAAGTAAAACTTCGGTAGATGTAAGGGGGCGGTAGACCAGGTTTCTGTCAGGATGACAGCATCTACAGAGGCAAACGCTGCGAGCTCTTAGACTTTAGTAGAGATTCATAAAAATGTATTTAAGCCTGTGGCGGATCTCTAGAAAGGAGAAAGCCAGCCCTCGGAAAATTGCATTAAAAATTCTTGAGCCAGGAAGACCCCTTTTCTGCAAGATAGCGAAAAGCTTACCAGAGAACAACGCGTCGACTATCGAGAAGGTAGCTGACTTGCTCTGACAAAGACTTTTCTTAAATGGTTACGTTCCCTGCAATAAGCAGACTAGCCTGACTGGGGTGGATGGAATCAAGTTGAATGGAGCCACGGTTAAAGATGGTTGTTTGTATAGATGACACCTCATCGTAAGAACTACGATGTGATCGTTTTAGGAAAGCTACATGCTGGACATTTTGGAATAGTCAAAATGAAATCTGCGGCACAACAACGTTATTGGTGGCAAGAGGACGATTAGCAATTAAGAAAAGTAGCTAAAGTGTATGTGGTCTGAATGCTCATGGCTAGTAATATAGCTCCGCGCCAGCACACGCAGACGGCCGGGGCAATTTCTCATAGCAACGGTTGAATATCAACTAAGCTGGCCCCATCCACGGCCTCAATCAATCAGGTTTATTGACGTGCCCAACAAGTTGGCAATCTGTCACCTTTCATTCAAAATATACATAATATACGAGTCTTTGTACCAATCAAAAGTGAGTACGCGATAAAGCAATAAAATTGAGTATTAGTAGCACAACAGAAGTTTACGAATGTATGCACAAATCAGAAGTGTAAACAACAAAATTGAGTATAAGTAACACAATACAAGTTTAAAACTTTAGAACAACCTAATACAAGTTTAATACCTATATAGTAAAATAAGTTTAAAACCAGTCACTCGGAGTCGCTTGTTTCTTCGTTCTTCAGCAGTAAGAGAAGATGTCGTTTAAAAACAGCGGCCCGGCTTGTATTTCGAAGCGCCAACGGCAGCTCGTCCCAGACCGTGGGCAGCATATAGGCCAGTGTAGAGTGAGTCTAAACCCTGGCACTCTGAGCTGGTTCCTGTAGCGCTGCGACCGTACTGGGGTAAGGACGAAGTCAAAAACACAATCTGAAGGGATTCCATTGTTTTGCACCTTATAGGCTAGCACGGCTAACTTTAAACATGTCAGCTGATTAAGCTTGAGAAGCCCGAGCCTGGTGTATCATGGAGTCACACTCGCGCGACGAGGAAGACCTATTATGGCTCTAACCGCGTCATTCTGAACGACCCTTAGCTTGTCTAGGGTCGTGAAATACGTGGCGCCCCACAGAGTAATTCCGTAAGTTAGAATTGGTTCCATAAGCGCTTTGTAGACACGTACCAGAAGATCCCGCGAAGCCTTGGCTCTCCTCAAACGCACGAGTGAGGCCACCACGGCGTAGCAGACCCTGACACTTGATCTCACTTGACTGTCCCATTTGATATGCTCGTGTAGCACAATGCCAAGACATTTTGCCTCTGAGCTGAGAGGGATAGCAGAGCCGCCTATTTGGAGGGAGATATTACCAGCTTTGAACTTCTGTCTCGATGCCCGTTGTGGGGTGTGGTAAAGAACGACTGTCGTCTTCGTCGGGTTAACGAAACGACAAGACCAAATCTTTGAAATAAAGACATGGCCTTCTCAATACCGGTTTCAACGTGCTGAAGATTAAACCTATTATTGGACAATTGGGAGGGTGAAACACGGAACAAAAGAGTGGTGTCGTCTGCATAAACGATTGGGCGGCAATCTACGTACCTCTCGATGCCCCGCAGGACGAAATTCATGTAGGTGATGAAGATAAAAGGTCCAAGAACCGACCCCTGGGGCGTACCAGTGGATACAGTTCCCGTCGCAGACCTTAGAGCTCCCACCGCCACAAATTGCCTCCGTCCACTAAGATACGATTTAAACCAATATGTTACTGCTGGTGCGCAGCCTAGTTGCAGGAGCATCTTAAGAAACATAGAGTGGTCGAGGCAGTCGAACGCTTTGGCTACGCCAAGAAATGCACCAAGGCACATTTTTCCATCCTCCGCAGCTTTAATGATCTCCCACCATATATGTCCCAATGCCAGCTCAGTTGATCGTGCCTCCCTAAAACCGAATTGATTTTTAGAGAAGAAATTTAAGTAATTTAAATGGCTTTCCAGCTGTTGTTACGCAAGCTTTTCAAATACTTTTGAGACGAAAGACACTAAGGATATCGGGCGATAGTTACCAGGTTGGTCCCTCCCGCCTTTACCCTTATACAGCGGAGTTACCGAAGATGTCTTGAGGCGTTCCGGAAACACGCCCGTTTTAATGGAAATATTGAATACGGCAGCTAGAGGGACCGCTAAGGTGTCAATGAATTAAGAGTGAAATTTACCCGGCACGTTTCCATCGCATTCGAGTGAGTCTGTCTTTACGTCTTTTGCAGCGATTTGCAGTTCCTGAGCTGTAATAGCACTAAAGGAAAATGCGTTGGGCTCGGTGCTCCATAGGTTTAAGATGAAACTGTCAATCGGCTCTTGAGGAGGGAGCAAGGATGTAGTTTTTTTACCGATAGATGAGAAGAAATCATTCAGTGCGTCCACTATCTCCTGGAGCTCCTCCAGTTCCCTCTCTTCGACTAGTAGCCGACTCGGCACCGCTCCAGACTTTTTGCTACGGCCGCAGATTTCATTAAGGAAACTCCAGAGCTTGGCAGGGCGGTTACGTACAGCGGCAAACTGTTGTTCGTAGTAGGTATCCGTAGCCACTTTCAGTTCTACCTTGTACAACACCTGCAATCTCTAAAACGCCTCTTTGTCAACTGCGGACCGTGTGCTAACCCACTGGCGGCGAGCGCGTAATTTTTTTTTCCTTTTTTTTTTTTACCTTTTTCGAAGCCTTTCGCTGTCGCAACGGGAAGCAATCGCTATACAGGAGCCGGAGCTTATCATTGTATAACTCGAAGGCCTCGTTGGGATCAGTTGAGTCGAGAACAGAAGACCAATCCACCCTGGTGACACCGTCTTGAAACCTTCGTTGGCTGTTTTTATCGAATCTCCTATAGAGACTTGCAGCGATCGAACTTGGTTTCATCGTCAACGACGCTAAAGATGCCTTGTTACCCGTCAGTGTGATCCCTACTGGGTAATGGTCGGAAAAGACCGTGTCAACGACAAACGGAAGTATACGGACATATCGCTCACAATTGGCAATAGCGACATGGTCTATGCACGAACCAAGTGACACTGCATCAGATCTAAGATTAGGACGAGTGATGATATTTATGGCCTGTTCAAGGCCCTTGCTAGCAAGTCCAAAGCAGTATTCAGCAGTCACAGCTTCTTTACTCAAAATATCGATGTTTGTGTCACCCAGAAGTACACAGGGCAGATCCCCAGTCGTTGTCACAAGGTCGTCTAAGATATCCATCAGAGTGCCGGCTGACCGGACATAATTGGAGTACACCCCGACGACATAGCCATAAAAAGCAGGGCGGCGAATTTTCAACCTAATAGCCTGCACACTCCCGTCATCACTCGATCGTGTTGTCGATTCCACCAGATCAAGTGCAAAGTACGCATAGATTGAGAGACCGCCTCCATTTCCACCAGGTCGGCACACAGACACACTAGTGTAGCCTCGTATGTTAAACAAGGCGGCGTCAGGGTCATCAAACCAGGTCTCACTCACCACCACGACATCCCAGTCCACACGTGAGCTATCCATAAGAAGCGTGATATCTTCGAACCTCGTCCCAGATCGGAGGTCTCGTGCATTTACATGCAATCCTGAAAAACTGGTGTAGCCATCAGATAGGTCCTTCAGAGACCGGACCTTCTGGCGGCGGTCCTTGAGCACCATCCCGCCCACGTCCTCGCAAGTCGCTAAAGAAAGGACGCGCCCTTAAGCCATGTTTAACCAATATTCGTAGGATAGCAGTCGGCCAAGATTAGCAACTGGAACCTGGACTTTAAAGGAACAGACGATCTGTTCCTTCCCATGTCCACCAAGTTGCCAACATCGGACGACCGCAAAACCCAACGATTTAATGAACTGTTGGAGATTCATTTGTGTATAGCCAGGGTTACAGCCTCCAAGATACATGGAAGCCGTACCCGGGGCATCCTCCCTATATCGCTTCCTCGATGAAACATGGATGAAGCCATCCAGACCACCGCTGTCAGGTCCATCTGGGCAGGGGTCCCCATCCGCCAAACCAAGGTCAACCCGCTCTTGCTCTTTATCAGCGAGCTCGGTAGTGTTGCTCTCGCAGCCAGCAGCATCCACGTTGTTGTTTGACATAATGCTGGCTGCTGTCCTCTCCTTCGGCTGTTTCTTGGGTGCGTCCTGCGGCTGCGTGTTTTTATTTTGCTTCTTTTTCTTTCTCCTCCTCGCCTTGCTTCGGTCCTTGGGGGACCCGGCCTCTTTGTCCTCCTTGGCAGTATCGACAGTGCCGGCGCCAGACAGAGAGTCACTTCCTTCGTTTGTTTTCAGGGTGGTTCCGTCGCAGGATAAGCCGAGGTGCTGCATAAGAAAGGCAGTTTGTCGTTCAATACGGTTGATGGCCAGGGTGTTGTTGGCGACGGCCAGCCTAATCGTTTGTAAGGCGTCTGCTTTTGCGTATTGCATTTTGTCCCCGTCGGCTGCCTTCCATTTTTCACAGTGGACGCACGTGAAGTTTCGGTTGGTTTCGTCCGGTCTCGCGGGCGCTACCATTGCCCGGCAAACTTCACAGCGGTCTGGCCTAATGAGGTAGGCAGTAATGTCCGCCTCCGCATCCAGCGACCGCCCCCCCCCCCCCCCATTCTGCTTCCTATGGCATCTCCAGGAGTATCTTCTCTATCCAAGATGCTTTCATCTATACCCTGTGTGAACTCATAAAATGACTTCCTTGGTGTAAGCCGCATCTCGGTATCAGTTCCGTTTCTGGTGATGGTGAGCGGAATGGTAAACCCCACTCTCCTTCGATTTCTTCCGTTCAAATCCCAGCATCCGTTAACCGGCGTTTGCATCCCGGCGCTGCACTACGGCGTTTCTCGTCCTTAGTGCCACTTTCTCCGTACTCTCTCTCTTTCTCAGCTTCAGCAGCCGGAGAGGTACAGTAGCAGCAGCGCACTGACCACTGTTGCTACTTTTCTCTTACTACCGCTATGATGTCACTAGCCGTCTCTCCGCCGTGCCGCTCCTCCGTTGCCACTGCAGCAGAGACAACGGCGAGAAGAAAGGAGAGGCAGTAGCTATGTAACACAGCAGCGGGGAAGACCGTTGGGCGCTTTCTCAATGTATGGCGTTTGCACTGGTTCGCCCGCTACCTGCACGCATATTCACGCTCACATACACATGAGAGCACATACATATAATTACATATGCACACACACCTGCACGTGCACGCACCGTGCCAATGCACTGTGATGGTTTGCTGTAGAGTTCGGCATCCAGATGTTGTTTGGACAGCGTTGTGCCGGTGAACAATTGCAGAGCCGGCTCCTTTCCGCCCCAAAGAGTGGGGGGCACAACTTAATTTGGCAAATTGTTTTATATAAAATTAGGACAAATGCCGAATCTTGTGCTGAAGCTCTCCACGGCTAATTCGTGCACTTCGGATATGCATATACCGCTGCACTCAGCAGGTGCAGGCGGCGCGAAGATGTTAAACACCACAAGTAGCGGTTGTTTTCCTGCAGTGTTGCCTCCGGTAGATCGAAGGCACAAAAATAAGTCAAGTCAAGTCAAATAAACCGTTAAACCACTGAACCTTGCGTAGACACTGTACAAGGGATAACTGGAGCGACGCACTAGGTACTGTCCGTTGTGTTGACACTTCTCCAGAAAGATTAAGTTGCCGGAAATGGGTTAACTCGACTATTTTGTCAGATCAAACTGCTGTTGCGACCGTACATCGCGGGAGCCACGGTCTGAACATGTCATGTATCAGTTAACACATTTTCAAAGCGGGTGGAGGTGGTCAGCGTAAAATCAACCACACGTGCTATAGCTACGGTAAAACTCAATGAGTTACTCCTCCAATGTGGCTATCTCTAGCAACAAACTGTTAGGGAGAACGCTTTAAATATCAGTATGGCCATTTGCTTGATTGCGATTTTGGTTGAACAAAACCCAAATGACTAAGATTGATCCGAACTCTATGCGGTCCGACGCTTGGAGGGGGTCAGGTAAAACAAAAAAGCATACAATTGTTAGCACATCGTTTCACGGGTCCGACTACCTAGCATGGCCGTCCAAGTGACATCATGGAGGCTATATGCTCGTATATTTGTAAAACTCGTGGCGCATCTTACGGGCAATATCATGTCCAACATTGTTACTACTTCATGTCTCTAACACGGCTGACCACTTTCCAAAGATATATTCTGCAAGATACCAAGACGCGTTTTAGGGCAGTTTCGTCAAAGGGTACTGAAGCATGGCTTCATGCTTATTTTCTATATTCTAATAGTTTGTGGATTATAGTGGGCTTTCGCATGTTACCTAGTACCCACAAATAATGTATATGTGTGCTGATTGAGTCATATTACGGTGTGCGCACCCGTTGGCTATCGTTGATCAATAGTATATACCATTACATAAAATATGATTTATACCGTAGATCTAGTACTACGAATCTTTGAAGCGATGTGTTATGTTGGTAGCTAGCGGATTTCGTTTCACCTCGATATGGCACTTAGTTGCTGTATAAGGATACGTGAAGAAAGCTTCAGAAAGATAAAGATACGGGATTTAGGACCGTTGCTAAATTCAGTTTTTGTGCTGATGCTTCTTTGTGGTTTTATGTTAACGAATATGTACGTTGTATAGATTTTATATTAAGAAACATGCATGTTTTCTTTCCACTAATCTCTTAAGCAACAGAAGTCGCAGATTGCTTCGCAATACAACCCCTGAGCAAAGCATTTGGTTGTCTGTGGCAACTACGGCGTCATCAAAGCACATGAATTTTAAGTCAAATCAAAGACATCCTTATTCAGTGGTCAAATGTGCATAATAAATATACATACCTTTTCACAAATTATTTAACATCTGAATATCTGGACTCTCCACGAGAATTGGTTGTATCTTCGCCGAATGCGCAACCTTCAGTAATCTAACATTTACTCCACTTCGTAATCCTTTATCTACATAATTATATAATACAATGTCTGGCCGATTCCAAGACAACATAGCTTTTTATACAGTGATAGACCGCCTTGTTCATGAAACTTTGCATTGGCATAAGAGATACGCTGTTTCCGAGAAATAGTACATCTTATTTGCATTGGTCTCATAAATTTGGCTTCTACTCTCTCAACGGTAATTATATATTTTACCAGTTGTAGTTAACCAACCGGCTTCGGTAAATTAACTTAGGTAAACTGGACGAATTCACATAGAATTCCGGAGTTTTTAAATAAAACACCTCAATGTGGTATTTGATAAGAAGCGCAGAAGAAGTGAAGGTGACAGTAATAAGTTCAAAGAAGTCTAGTTTAAGGGTTATATACAGGTTCCGGTTTCGAAATCGAACGGTGCGGAGGTGTTTTTATAGGTATGTGGAAAAGATCCTAGAATCCTAGTACTAGCCCGAATTAGTGAAAGTTGTGTTAGCAGGTAGGTGCCCTGACTTGAAATGAGTCGTTAAACTTTGAACTAGTGAACATTAGTAGAACTTTGTGAAGTGAAACTGTTATGAAGTCATACTAGAATCGTACCCAACGACCTAAAAGCAAGTGCTAACCATTGCCATAAGTGTGTAGCTGCAGAGAGTCTAGTATAACATACAACTATATAGCAGATATATAGTTGCGACCGTCATCAGGCGTGTTTTAACCGAGGAAGTTAACCGCATGCGCATGTCGACGCCCTCTCTGGCTACAGGGGGCCGGCGCGACCAGTAAACCGGGCTATTACATCCCCCCTCAGTAATTTGTAGTATTGCTAACAGCACTTCCCTGCTGGGGGGAAGGAGGACATGACTGGTTTTTAGTGGGTTGGAGTCCCACTAATGCAAATGAGTACAATCCTGCAGTGGTGACCGTGTGTGCGTTCCGCATTTCCCAATTAGTCCTCTAAAAAAAGAAACTACTAGTAGCACATTTGAAGGAGTCTCTTACTTTGAAGAAGTACATTGTCCCAGTTTTCTCTAAAACATTTGCTCCTTTTTCCACCAGAACCTCTTGCATGTATATTTGCGAAATCATACAGACAAAGATGATTTTGTGATTTTTTTTATTTACTGTCCAGTGTTGCGGTGCTCCATACTCTCTTATATACTTAAGAAAAATACTAGTAGCACAATTCAAGAAATACGCCACTTGCTAAATTTTAAGTTTAACAGTACTTATGAAGTTTTACCTTAATGGGGTTACTTGGGTTCCACGACTCAAAATGATGTAAGAGCGAGCTGTTGTAGCTTCAATGACCTAGTCACTTATGGGCTAAACCGTTTACAGCTGCAGCAAGCGTTGGCCAGGTTCCACGAGACTGTCTCCGAATCCGGCCTCGCCGTGAATCTAACGGAGTGAACGAACCGTTAATGGAGCGACTGCGGCGGGGCCGACTGGCAGCAAAGGACAGCCTTCATCTGGACAGCATAACTCTCTCCTATGTCAACAGATTCTGTCATCTTGGTCTCCTTTTTCCCGAGAGTAACCGCTGTAGCTTTACTGCACATCTGACACACATAGAGACAGAAAGCGACAGAAAGACGCTTATAGCGGCATGCATGATCAAATCCGCGCCAACACTTGTAAACAGTACGATGCCTCTCTATACTGCAAGTAGATCCAGTCATGGCCTCTTAAATTTAACCAGTCTGGAGGGATTTTTGCGAGAAAAATTTCGAGCAACTTGACTACGTCAAAGCATCCGTTCCAAAACTAAACATCCGGTTCTAGGCTTAGAGCGCTCCGCGCGTAATTGCCTCGTGTATCACCTTCCCGTCACCCCGCTGCTCTACAATGACCTTTGCCTGCGGTTTGGTTGGCCGGCGTCGATCGCCTTTTGCGAGCACCTGCGCACATTCGCAGAGATTATTAGCGCAAGAGCCTACCTAAAAAGTGCTTGGATAGAGTTAGACTGCCCTAAGCACTATGTCGTAACTCGCTTCATGTATTCCTTGGTGTCGTCTGCCTCAACTGCGCTTGCGCTAGTTTACTATTTGACTACGGAGCCGAAGCAGGTCGCATTTGTCGTCAGAGATAACCCGTCGAAATCTGCTGCAATTTAAAGAATGGCGATTACGAGAGCTGAAGCTGAGAGCCGAGAAAGAAACTTGCCCTTCCAGGCTGACTGAAGGCGAAGGACGAGCCGAAGTAGCGGAACGACAACTGCCCTATGAGAATGAGGCTGCTCGCAAAGCCCTATACGACGCGCGGATATTACCGAGAACGAATGTGGACGGTGAAAGCACTGTACCGCCAGTAACAGCTGGTGAATCGACGGTTGTTGTTGTTGAGGATGGCACTGGCAGCTGGGACGGCGAAAACGGAACTCTGTCCTACGAGAGGCTGAGAACGGTGACACTGACGACGTGCGGTGACAGATGGCAAATTGTAGCACTAGAGGCAAATCCTTGCAGCTGCCGAAGGGCCCGCCTTTCACGCAGTTTGAGCAGTGTTGATGGCAAAGTGCAATCAGTGCGCGTTCAGGTTAAAAACAAGGCCGAGGCATTTGAATGTTGCATTACAGATTTTTACACTAGCCATGTGTCCCGTAGGGATACTCTACTTAGTAATACACTTGACGATATCCCTCCCCGAGCCCATGTCAGAAGTTAACATGTAACGCACCAGAGGACTCCACTGGCTCTGTTCTAGATCATTCTATGCTGCGACAAGAAATTGCTGTTGACAAAGCTTGTATAAAGGTGCAACATTTCTAAACATAGCGCAAAGAAGTTTCACCTGGGACAAAAACCGAAGAGATGGCATGATAACTTATATACGCAAAATTCGGCAAAACAATTAAAGTAATTACCTAATACGTAATCCTGCGGGACCCAACCGTGGCGACTATTTTGCCCGCAGTACTCGATGTTTTCTGTCTACCGTCTGCTTGTTGCCTCTATTGTAGATAACGCCAAGCTAGAAAGCATGATCACAATAATACAGACATCTTTCCTGACCATGTTTGTAACACCCTTTAACTAAAAATAACAGCCATTTTTTTACTAGCTAGCTGGGAAGTATATATATATATATATACTTTCCAGCTATATAGAGAGGAGCTTCTCAATTTCGTGATTTGAAGTTGCAGGCTGAGAATCTCGGTGAGGCTTTTGGATTTACCGACGATGCTAAGATGCCTTTTTAATCACTCCAACGTAGCTGAGAAGGTAAGATTCTCCCTAATCCAAGTGGAAATAATTATCGATATTTTAATTACCTCGGCCCAGTTGTCAATAAAACTAATACAAGTCTTACTTTGTTTCGACCCCACGTTCCACCTGCTCTTTCTTATGGTAATTGTATCTGGCAAGGAAGTTTCGAGAAATCACTCTATACAGCAAAAGCAATCTAGAATGAACTCCGTAAGCCATATTCTCTAGACGAGGTATGGACTCGAGTAGTGACCTATATTTTAAATTTAAATAAATATTGTATATATTAAATAAATGAGGTTTATTTAAAGGACCGCAATTTCGCAATGCTTAAGTTCTCGTAAACAAAAATATGTAAAATGTATAAAAGCACCAACATTATCTATTTCATACATACTTCAACATGTCTCACTCATCTCATGCGGAACGAACAAATTTTACCCTGTAAATATCCCTTAGCGACTTAAACGCTTAAAATCATGAAAACTCTTACGAACCCCTACGGCGCAAGTTAAACACTGCCCTGAGGGCGTCATTCTGAGTGACTTTCGTCCTATGAGGTATGCTACTATTATTTATTTGATTTACACTCAGGCTGGGTAAATGTGCCTATGTTACATCAAAATGGTTTTGAGACACCAACATTTTTGTTGGTATCTTGTTGTTTCGCTAGTTCCGCTATGAACCTAACTGCCGGAAATACCGCGGCGCGTGGTATCGATTAGATTTGCTCCAGCTTGAAAACCCTCCACGTTGCACACAATGCTTCATGGGCAGCGTCAACCTGGAGTTAGTAGAAGCGGAGGATCAAACTTCGCCGCCACAGACTCCGATGGACCAATGGAAGCAGCCATCGACATTTGCTCGCACTCAACCCAAACTGACATCAGAAACGTTAGCACCTTCGCGAGATGCATAGCGCAGCTGCGGTCGCTCCTTCACTTGTTCGTTTTGATGAGCTCCTACCGAAAACGGGCTGAACAAGCACGTGCAAGTCGATGGCAATCGATGTTTGTTACGACGTGCTAATTCACTGGCCCGCCCATCGTACCTGCTCCTACTGCTGGCAGCATCATCGACAGTCGAAACGACTGACTATTTAGAGATAATTCGCTCGCGACTTGCCATTTGCCGTAGCGATTTTGAAAGC
The DNA here is from genome assembly GCA_003439945.1 of Dermanyssus gallinae. Classification (NCBI taxonomy): domain Eukaryota; kingdom Metazoa; phylum Arthropoda; class Arachnida; order Mesostigmata; family Dermanyssidae; genus Dermanyssus; species Dermanyssus gallinae. Next base: position 4,691 of record QVRM01000591.1, on the reverse strand, counting down.
TGCAAAGTCTCAGCCATTTTGAACCCGCTTTAGTAGAGGTAGTCGCCAGGGAATGTCGGTAAGCTTTCAATAGTTCACAGACCCGAATCTCGTGTGCCCGATCTACTGAAGCTCAGCTGTTCAGTTTGATGATGATCTGAGGTTAGCGAATGAAAACTTTGGTGAACTATTGTCTCGACCGTCTATTTAATGAACTAGAGTCTCGACTAATAAAGTTTTCGGGTTGACCCTCGGCCAAGATGTAACGTCCACGGAACTGTTTTTCACATTGCTTCATAGACGGACCCCTATAAATACAAATGTGCAACGGTGGGGCTCGAACCCGCGCACCTGCTATGTGTTTCCTCCGGTTGTGAGGCGCAGATTTAAGCCACCACGCCACCTTGCTCGACTGTACCAACAAAATACGGCATAACCTGTTGCCTGTTTGATCGTGCCATCAACCGTCCTTCTGCTGTGTGCTCGAAGGCCACTAGCACAACGACAGTGACCTTAACATTGTTCTGGTTTTTTATTGTTCCGTGAAGCTAATTATGTGTATGGTTTTTGTCTCATGGCCGATTTCTTTGTTTACTCCGGCAATCATATTGTCTAAAGTAAGAACCATGAAAACCAATTTTAGAATGGCCAGTCTAAGACTCAAAGCCAGGCCTCCCGAATGCAAGGCAAATGCTTTGCAACTAAGCCATCTTGCTTGATCAACAACAGCAATATCAACAGCAAATCAAACTAAATTGATCGAGTGCATCTGTTCGTTGTTCTGCAAGGTCATGTATACTTAATAGGCATGTGAATAAACTTAGCAGCATTATGAGCAACAAGGACGTCTAAATCTTATACAGCTCAGTGTAAATAAACCGTGGCTCCTCCTGCCACATAGAGTAGATCCAGGAAACCCACTCATAAACGATACCGAGTGGATCAGACATTTTAAAGACTTTTAGAAAACGATTTTACACTCCCGCCCAGAGATGACTCGGACGAAACTCTTGTGTTTACAAATGATGTAGTCATAGGTGCAATAATATCGAGACAAAATGGCAAATCAGCTGGGCCGGATCTTATTGTGTACGAGCATTTAAAAGCTAACCTGCAAACTATAGGCCCGTATTTGACTAGGCTTTTTAATAAATGCGCCCAACATGGCAAAATACCTAACGAGTTGAGAAAAATACTTATACAGCCAATTTACAAAAATAAAGGGGACCCAACCGACCCGAAAAAACTATCGAAGAATTGCCCTAACTAGTGTCCTATACAAACTGCTTACATCGCTCATAGCGAGGAGGATGTATGAGTGCACGGTTAATGATCTGTCCTGCGAGCAGTTTGGATTCCTGCCAGGAAAGTCAACAGCAGACGCTTTACGGTTCGTGATTTAACACGTAAGTGAACGCCAACGAGACAAAAGTATGACGTATGCGGCCTTTGTCGACTTTCAAACCGCATTCGACAGTGTGCCCAGGGACCGCCTCCTCGAAATCCTTCGAGAGAGGTTTAATATTAAGGGCCAACTAATTAATTTGATTCGAGATATGCTGAGACACAATTTTTATAACCATAAAAACGGAATCACTATATAAACGAGCCTGTTACACAAAACACTGGAGTAGCGCAGGGCGACTCTGCAAGCCCATTTCTCTTTATACTGTACATTGCTGGCTTAGCAGACCTTCTACGCACAATGAAAGCACCGCATGCCTTCTACGCGGAAGACCTCGTCGTCTTAGCCAAATCCCGGGAACACGTACAATTATACTTAAATGAAACCTCAAAATGGTGTGCGGAGAACCGACTCATAATTAATATCTCTAAGACAAAGATCCTTCGCTTTAGCCGCGGCGGCTCATACGCCGCTGCCGACCATCGCGTCAAGATCAACAGTACTTGCCTGGAGCTGGTTAATCATTTCTCGTATCTTGGCGTAACTCTGACATCGCGACTGACTTTTAGCAGACACATCGAGGAACTGCGAGCAAAGGCCACGGCGGCGATTATGCTACTCGGGGACATTCGAGACGTAGATCTTGACACAGCAATGAAAATATTTAATATGAAAATTACCCCGATAGTCCAGTACTGTCTCCCAGTAATTGCGCCGCACCTAACATTACGCGATCTTAAAAATGTAGACCGCGTAAAGGCGTGCTTTGTAAAGCGTGTGCTGGGATTACCCAAGAACGCGTCAGCTACCCTAGCACTAGAATTATGCGGAGAACGTACTCTGGTAGAAAACTTAGTCCTACACAAATTACCGACCAGTACAAATACACTCGACATGTACAGAGCATTTAGGGAAGACCGAAACGTACATTTTGTTATGTGTAACTACACAGATAAACCTGCTTTTCGCTCAGAGAAATGGAAACGTGCCTTCCAAAGTAACCGACCATTATTGTGCAGGGTAACATGGCATGGTTATCACCATTATATGTGCCTTAAAGGTGAATGTTATGATATTAACGACTGTGTATGTAAGTTTTGTGGTGAGTGCAATATCTGTCGATATCATGTTCTAAAATGTTCGGCATTAGACTCTTACTCGTTACAGGCGCGTGTGAACGAGATATTGTTATCATTTCGTAGCAGGCCATGTGTGTCAATCCAATCCTACTACCAACAACTATGGTGAATAAATATGATGTGTGTATTAATAAACTTGGCTGGGGCCACTGGTGGAGACGCATTTCTCCTAGCGGGTGAGAGGTGCGTGCTTCCCTGGCTTATTCTCTTTTGGGGTCGTTTAGAAGTAGTGATAGCATAGTTACCGCGTTGATGGCGCTCGAGGCCGCGTTGTCTGGTCGTCGCATTTTGCTAACATTATTTAGATACGGGTGACCAAAAAGGCCAGAAATTTCAAACCTTGTTTCTTCAGGCGCTGTCCGAATTTTTGAACTTACCACTTATATATACATATATATATATATATATATATATATATATATATATATATTATATATATAAGTGGTAAGTTCAAGAATTTGGACAGCGCCTGAAGAACCAACTTTTGCACTTTCTAGCCTTTTTGGTCACCCGTATATATATAAAAAAAAAAGAAAAAAAAAAAAATATATCTATATATATAGTATATATATATATTAGGGGTTTATGATTCAAGTCAAGTATATACACATTGGTTATCGGCAGTGTAGCAGTATACGTTGAACGAATTTCTCATCAAAAACAATAGCAACAATATCGTCGGTCTCATGGCAGTATATATATATATTTTTTTCTGTATATATACATAAAGACTAACAAAGTAAAAAGTGTGATGTCGTTCCGTATGTACATGTAGGACGTCTGACGTCTCCTGATACGACAACATGACTGCAACTAGTAGCGCTTTTTTCGTTCTTCCTCGCTGCCCTCCCGCGCAAAGACTTACGCGGTTAAAAGCCGCACTGGAGGCGTGTTCGGTATTCCAGGTCTACGTCGTCTGTCTGCCCCGGTGAACTTTTCACTATTTTTAGTTTCGTGAGGTCGTCTTTATCCAGCTTAGCGTAGCGAAGGTCTGTGTCACTTGTTTCTCGTTTATGTGATTCTGCTTCGATAGTTGAACGTCTCGACTTCACACACACACATTTATATATATATATATATATATATATATATATATATATATATATATTTATATACAGACATCTGCCAAACAGAGGCTCTCTATCAGCTGTTGGGTGCGGTCGCGTTGGCTTAGCTCCGTAAAAACTTGGTCGCAAGAGTGCAGGAACCTGAGGCCTGTAACAGGCTGACCAATTGCACTCGACAGCCTTAGTGGTAGGGAGTTCAACGCGATTAGTAATTACTGCAAGGTACTGTGACAAACTTGACTTTTGTTGTTTTTTTTGGTTTCCCAAACAAGAAGTGTATGTGTTCGAGGTGTTCGAAATTCGAACGTCGCCTATCGATCGAGCAGTGACTCTAGCCGATCGGTAGTACAGACTGGCGCGGCTTCCTCCATGTGTATATGCATTAAGCCTACTGTGTATATGTATATAGCTTACTGTGTACATAAATAATTGTGTATATAAGCCATCATATTAATTATTGACACTGTACATAACAACCACGGCAAGCCGCCGCGAACAGTGATCGAACGCCTGTGGAAGCGCTGTCCTCCACAGGGAGTGGATAGCAGAGTGGGTTGCCGTCGGCGACTACAGTACCGGTCTAAGCAAGACCGGTCTGAGTTCAATCCCCAGCAGTGTTTTTTTTTTATCTGAATTTAAAATCTGAATTGTATTGGGTTTAAATATAATTCGACATCGTATAATAAATTCAAAATAATAATAATAATAATAATAATAATAATAATAATAATAATAATAATAATAATAATAATAATAATAATAATTAATAATAATAATAATAATAAATAACCAAATAAATAAATAGAGAAGAAAATAGAGAGGAAAGGGGAAGGAAAAAATATACACATATATGGACCCGTTCAGGGGTCCAGGCGAGTTCCCTGATGAAGACTCTTCTGAACGGGGACAAGCAGACGGAGGCAGCCGAAATTAAGGCCGACAAGATAGCAGAGGTTGAATCTGCCACGGACCTGGATGCTGACTCGGATCGCGATATCGAGGGCGACGATGACTACAGAGATGCGGCAAGCGCAAGAGGACAACGAAAGAGACTGATGGCAACCACGCCAGATGACCCGAAGGAGGCTGAAAGCAGCCGAG